>JAOTOL010000306.1:0-40298 GCA_034440575.1 Imbricaverruca yamaguchii | reverse complement strand
CGGGTCCCTATCAGAAGTACCCAAAGTCATAAGTACAAAAGATTCATAAGTTCCAAAGCTGCCAGATGACTTCTAGAATATCTACGGATAGGACTCGAATTCACAAGTACCCGGTGCAATAAGTTCAAAAAATAGTTCTGAATTCCTACCGCTAGAGGACATCGTAAGTATTATGCAACAGAGCTATTGCGTGCCGACAGATGGCAGGCCGCATTTGCTGTGTGCTTCAAAAAGGCTACCAAATTCTTGAGCCGGGAAATTCTCAACAAGTTATAGAGATTTTGTGTCTAGAACAAAACCACGTGTTCCCAAACAAAGGAATGCCGCCGGTTTAGTTCCAGCCTGCCGTAAATTCGTCAAAGTGACGACATATTCATATTCATATTCATTTCGCAAATTCGCCGAATATCTAAGAAATACGGACTCTTCAGAATTCCTTCAAAATTGGTACACATGCAGTTGGATGAACTAATCATCATGACTATAAAAGCTAAGCAGGGCGCCCTTAAACAGCTGAGATATTCCAGGTAAAACGTCTGGGTCATTCAGGTCGTGAACTCCTGAGAATTCCTTCAAAATGGGCACAAATGTACTCTTGGATGCATTGATGACCATGAGCATAAAACCTGAAGGGACGTTCATGAAAGCAAACTTATGTGTATCAAAACCTCTCCTGGAAAAAATTATCCTGGACCAAGGCAGCGATTCAAAACACAAAGCTTTCTCTTTTTTAACTTGCAAGTCAAGTTAGATTGATATTCGATCCTACATGTGGAACATCGTGAAAACGAGCATGCTGGTGGACCTCGGTACACTGATTATCGTGAGCACAATCAAGAAGCCGCATTGCTGGTTGGTTATAGGTTTTACGACACATCGACCGTTGAGTCATGTAGCGTCGCCAATCTCTCATGCCGATTGGTCGCGGGCGAAGAGTAGTGACAGGTGAGACTCGAACCCACAACCTTTCGATTGTGAGACGAGCAACTTACCCCTAGGCCACTCGTCCCCAAGAAGAAGCCGCATTGCCAAACACCACTGGGATATTCATGGTCAAAGGTCAAAGGTCATCGAGATTTCCTTCGAAATTAGCAGATGGGTAGTACTCGATACACTAAGTACATGAGCATAAAAGCTAAGAGGAGCATTCCGACCAGCTGAGATATGCAATGTCAAAGGTTAGAGTTATTGAGGTTAGATTCCTCAGATTCCGTTAAAAATTGGTGGAATAATCATAATTGATGCACGGATCATCATGAACACAAAGGCACAAAGGGCCGTTCATAAACAGCTGCGTTATTCAAGATCAAAGGTCGAGATCATTGGAGTCGGACCACTGATATATTTTGTTAATGGCACACATGTAGTCCAGGACTAACTGACGACCTTGGGCATGAATGATAAAGCGGCGTTGCTAAGCAGATGAGCTATTCAGTGTCAAGGGTCAGGGTCAATGAGGTCGGACTACTCAGATTTTCTTCAAAGTTTGTACACGCGGAGTAATTGATGCACTGACCATCATCAGCATAAAAGCTCAGAGGGCGGGGTCATTGGGGTGGGACTTCTTATAATTCCTTCAAAATAGGCACATACTTACTCCAGGATGAACTAACCCTCATGAGCATGCAAGCCAAGATGGTCGTTCATAAACGGCTGGAGTATTTGTGTCCAAATCTTTATGAGTGTGCATATGAAGCGATTAATAGCACAAAACGAATATCAATATGTACATCAAGCAAAATTGACATTTGATTTTTACAGGGGAGCATCGTGAAAACTAGCATACTGGAGGGTAAACGGACAAATGTACGTAAAGCAAATGTATGCGTGACAGATGTCCATACTGAAATGTACCGAAGTAAATGTACGTAGGCATAGCTGTACGTATGGTAATCGTTCGTCAGCGCATATGTACGTATAACAAATGTAGTTAAGCGCAAATGTACGTATACGCAAATGTACGGAAGTGCAAAAGTGTGTATGCCCAAATGTTCGGAGACGCATTCGTTATACATATGTATGCATAACATGTTCGTAAATATACGCAAGCGCAAAAGTACATATGGCAAATGTACGTATGCGCAAATGTACGCATGTACAAATGTACGTATGCGTAGATGTACGCAAGCGCAAATGTACGGATGTGCAACTGTACGTATGCGTAAATGTACGTACGCACAGAAGTACCAATGAACAAAGGCACGTCAGAGCAAAGGTACGTATACGCAAATGTGCGCATGCACAAATGTATGTATGCGCAGATGTACGCAAGCACAAATGTAACCTAAGAGCAAATACAGACATGTGCAATTGTGCGCATGTCTAAATGTGCAATAATAATCTCCAAAAGCACATATGCGTAAATGAGCGTATGTGCAAAGGTACATATGCGCAAATGTACGTAAGTGCAAATGTATGTAAGGAATAAAGGCATATAAGAGCAAATGTACGTAAACGCAGGCATGTAAACGCACATGTGCGTGAAGTAAATGTATGTATAAGCCAATGCGCGTACAGTTACGCATACGTATCTTTACGTTTCCATATGTTTGTCTGGGTACGTATGCCATACGCACATTTGCGCTTACGTATATTCGCTTATGGACCTTTACCATGCGCATAATTGCTCTGTGTACATCTGCCATAAATCTATTTCTCATGAGTATTTTTGCGCCTTCGTACATCTGCCCTCCTGCAGGTTTGCGCATACGTCCATATGTGCCTGTATGCATTTGCTCTGACATACTTTTGCGCTGACGCATATCCGCAAACACGCGTACGAATACGTTTGCGATTACGTACTTCTGCGCATTCGTATGTCTGCTCTGATATATAATTGCGCGTACGTACATTTGCGCTTACATACATTTATGCTAACGTACTTTTGCGCTTACGTACACTTACGCATACTTATGCTTGCGCTTACGTCCATTTGCGCTTACGCATATCTGCGATGATGTATTTTTGGATCACGTACATACATTCAAATATCAGCAGTGATATATCTCGGTTACACGAACGTCCATTTGCGCGTACGTACGTTTGCGCTGACGTATCTTGCGTACATTTGTCATACGCACATTTATGCACTACGTGCATTTGCTTACTTACATTTACTTAGGGTGTATCGTCATGCGTACATTTGTCCGAGAATCTACCGGTTGAGCTTGGTGCACTGATTATCATGAGCATATTTAAGAAGCCCTATCAAAAAAACTACGGAGATTAGCCAGAGCCAAAGGACCAAAGGCCATCGGAGACCGGCCTCGTCTAGATTTCCTTCAAAATTGTTGCACGGGTAGCACTTGATGCACTGATCAGCATGAGCATAGATGCTAAGAGGGGCGTTCGTAAACAGTTAATAAAGGTCGAAGTCGGGATCATGAAGGTCGATCTCTCATAATTGTTTCAAGATTGACAGGGTCAGACTACTCCAAGATTTCTTATTGGTCGCGAGAGGTGAAGGCTCACAAGGGCCTTCATGAAATATTATGGCACGCAGGTGGCCTTTGACGCGCTAACCAGCATGACCCTACACGCTAAGAGGGACGTTCATAAGCAGCCGAGTTAGTTATTTGGGCTTTAGGGCGCTTCGAACAGAATTGATCATTCGCACCCAAGCTGAGTTATTCAGTCAAAACTTCGTCTTACATTCACGGTATAGATGTAACTTACGGCGATAAAACTAAAGTGTATCTGTACGTCAACGACTTCTTCAACCGTTGGCGCTTTCCAAGGGGAGAAAAGGCTTTCCTTTCCGCAGAAAATTCCTCTCCACCTGTCGATGATCACTATTCCAAGATCTCCTTTATGGTGCTGTCATTGCGGTGTGATGTGTCCTGATCCCAGAAGTGTTAAGTGCATGCACTTTCTTTCTTCACGTCTGGTGGGATGCCCTGCCACGATCAACATTAATGGACCCGCCTCTGCCAACAACAGTTGAGGCCTGGAACCCTGACAGAGCCTGGGTCGCATCCGCTGCTCTAAGACTCATCCATGCGGGTATTACGTGTGACTCGCGCTTGTGTTGCTAGACCACTCGTGTTGCGTGATATCGGGGGATGTGTTGTGGATGTACTCGGGTAGATAGTGTCTGTGGAACTCGCGACGTAATCTTGATTGGGTGTTTTTCGGTGTACGTTTTTCCTGTTTCACATAATCTTGTATATATAGGCTTAACCCAGATAGGCCCCAGTTGATCGCACTTGGCCTCAACACTTTATGACTTCATCCCACAACTTTCCCGACGATCCCCGATCGAATTATAGTAGTGAGGTCACACGGGCGCCTTATTTGCTCACGTATTTATCAACATATTTTCGGGACGTTTCCACTAGACACAGATTCGGCGGTACCACTGGGTAAACGACAGTACCACTGCTGGGACCTGCAGGAGTCTACTCGCTCGTTTTTCTGTGTACGTTTCATGCTGCCCGGAAGGCAATTCATTTTCAAGAATCTATGCCCTGTCCCAAGGGTGTCACTTTACATACGATGGGCACTGCTCCCCCATCCAATCATTAGTTTGCCCTCCCCAATGATTGATTTTCCCCTCTCCCAATCAGACACATTCTTAACTATGGGGCCTGTAGAGCCGAAAATTCAGAAAGCTCGGAATATGCCCCTTCTGCGCTCAACGCAATTTTTTTAGCCGATCCGGAGACACATGCTATATGAAAGGTAAATTGGCCCCTGAGCCAATGTCACAAAGTGACACCCATATCCCGCCCGAAAGTTTGTTTCCTGTTAGCCGTTCGGAGCTGTCCGGACGACCAAGAATCCTTCTGACACCATATATATTTATTATCCCAAAGGGCGAAGCAAATATTCTCCCGGACGGGCAGAATATTATATTTAATTATTCAATATTCTTAGTTACTTGGTAGGTCGATGCTATCATTGCGCGTATCACTTAAATTAGGTGCATGGTTCAAGGAAGCGCCCCCCCCCTCCCCGGTATTCGATAAGCGTTGAGGTTACAGGGATATTATAGCAAAGTCAAGGTAGAAAATCGTCTTTGTCCCGCGCCGTAGTCACATAGTGTATATGTATATATTTGCCGCGAATTTGACACACCAACACTTAAGCCGACGCACGGACAAAACATGGTTGACGCTCTCCGAACGCGTGGATAAGGATTCTATCGGACGTTCGATAGATTCCGGACACCTATTTTCGCCCGGGAGTCCTGTGAAGCACGCTTTACCTCGCTTTCAGGACGAGGAATCGACCATAATTAGTTTACGGCTACGGAGCGGTATCCGTAAAAGGTGTAGGTCGAAGCCCTTGGATGTTGCCACGATTATTGTTTATTACAATACGGCTTATTTATGACGCATGTTGAGGGTTTCCTCCTATCCGTTTGCGAGCTATTTTTTGTATGATGATACACGCGCAATAATCGAAGATCAATATAACATGGCCAGCGGCGGATCTAAGATTTGGTAAGAGGTTGGCACCCATAATTTGGGTGCACCGTCTGTAGGTGGAAGTGTCCCTATAATTAAAATATGGTCTCACAAGGATGGGATGCGCTCCGAAAACTGCGTGTAGTTTCTGACGGCATAGCACCATAGCTGGTATTAGTCTTTGTGACATTTATCAAGGTAGTTTGGAGCGCATATCTCCGAAAACATTACACCGCCTGAGGAGAGTTCATCTCGTTTCCTCTCCGATGATTTATAATTCGTCACATCGGCCACCATGTGGAGATGTGGCCCCACATGTCAGTCCAGGGATTCTCACATTGGTCCGAGGCCTCTCATGTCGGCTTAGGGGCCCCATCACGATAGCCCTGCCGTTGGATTTAGTGATGAATGGTGTGGTAGAATGTCAACCGAGAAGTTCCGCGTATCGGATGTGCATTCAAAACCTTCTGAGAAATGCCAAATAAAGAACACGTCTGCGTCTTTTCATACCGCGATGCACTTCATATACTGCATTCGATATGTCGTAGTCAAATAATGCGGCTTATAATCAACACGCAATAGCATTTTACGTGCTTATGTGCTCAGTGTGTTTGCGAGGATACCGTCCATATCTTCGGACACTTGAGCCACCCCAATCATTTTCATAAAACGACACACCTGGGTGAAGGTCAAGGCTTGTTTTGTTTGTGTAGATGTCCAGCTTTATTAGCCTGACACATGGATATACGATAGCAACCCGAAGCATAACAGGTTGGTGTGAACAGCAGGGTATCGTGAAGTGCAACACACTAATATTCGTTACATGTCCCCCTTGGTTTTAAAGCTTCGCGGAGTTGCTGCAGCTCACGTTATACGCACAAATACGGCGAAATGCTCTAGTCGCTTCACGGCTACGGCAACATTCCATCATAACTAGTATATATATATATATATATATATATATATGACATATGATACCGAATGCATCATATGACTGTGCAAATGTCATGCAATCATGCCGAAGCTGGCATCATATGACGGTGCCAAATGTTCCTGCAGTCGCATGCCGTGTGACGGCAGACGCGGACACCGCATAGCGCGCACGAGCTGCACACCTGCCGGGCACGGTTCAGCTGTATAAGCTAGGTCACAAAGTCAAGAAAAAGACACAAGACACAGTATTATTCAGCTTGACACGATGGGTGGTGGAAATAAATATATAATGGAACAGCGGATATGGACATAATATCGAGCATATGGACACCAACATTGTTCCATATCAACTAGATCACTCTCTGGATAGCACAACATGGATGCTGATTGTATCGCTTCCGAAAGTCGGAATAAATCGTCCACAGGTCCGGCACATCACGAACAAATCAAATCAAATACATTGCCAAGGTAAACATTTCATTTCGCAATGGGTGTGATCTGTGGTAGACGAAAATACTACTGTATTTCACGCCACAGGTAACCCTCGCTCAGCACGTGCGATCATGTTCACCGTGTTTGTTGCGACATGACGGGTCGATCGCTATCAGCCACATGGTCATGTTCCACAATGCTAGGACCTTACAGCGCATCTCCCTGATGCCACCACCAATGGGACTTGCACTCAATAACGCTTCGAGTACTTGACGATGGATTCTGACGCTACGGTTTATACATCGACTGACGCTGCGGGTACAGCGTCCTCGTTCGCTCACTAATGTTGCAACCGTACAACGATGGCCCCTGTCACTGGCATTGCGATGGTGTTCCACAACGCTTCCGTCAGGTGGCGTGCGATCACGGAGACATCAGCCGTGCGACGTGTGATCCAATCGACTCAGTCCCAGGGCTCGCTCTCATCGACGCCGCGTCAGAAGACGCTTCTTGGCACTGCCGACCTTTTGACACGCCATCAGTGACGATGCATCCGCATCATGCCGGCTAACTGACCGTGCGGACGTTAAGCGTACTCCCTGCGACGATTCGCCTGTAGGATGTCAGCGCACTGCTGGTGCAGCCACGTGATTTCCTCTCACTACCAATATGACTGTATGACATGCGTTCACTGAAGCTGGCATCATGTGACTGTGCCAATGATTCTGCAGCCGCATACCGCGTGACGGGAGACGCGGACACCGTATAGCGCATACGGGCTGCACACCTGCCGGGCACGGTTCAGCTGCATAAGTTAGGTCACAATGTCAAGAAGACACAATACGCAGCATTATTCAGCTTGACACGAGGGATTGTGAAAATAAATATACAATAGGATAGCGGATATGGACATAATATCGAACATATGGACATCAACATTCTTCCATGTCAACTACATCCCCCTTTGGATAGCACAGCATGGATGCTGATTGCATCGCTTGCCGAAAGTCGGAAGAAAAACTTTTTTGGAAAGGGAGATGAACGTATGAAACACTATAATTATCCTGCCCATGAGTATGCAGAAGACAGGTGACCTTAGTTGACATCATACGGCATTTCGGATTATGCTAAGACACACAGAGACGAATCACAGGGAAACACTGGTCTCTGAGGGTGATCTAAGTGAAGAATAGTTTGTGGATTAAAAAATAGGCGAATAAACAATAAGCCGTAAATCACATACACATGCACACACATGCATACACACACATACATACATATATATATATATATATATATATATAAGCATGTGTGAGTGTGCATGTGTATGTAATTTAGGGCTTATTTGTGTGTTTGCCTACTTCTTTTAATGCACAAACTATTCTGCTTCACTTAGATCATCCTCAAAGAGACCACAGTGTTGCTCTGTGACTCGTCTTTGTGTGTCTTAGCATAACCCCAAATGCCATATGATATCAACTAAGGTCACCTGTCTACTTCATACCTATGGGTATACACATGCATGCATGTATGCATGCATGTATATATGCGGGTATGCACATATGTATGCATTTTGGAATTTTGCTTGCATACACAGAGACAAATCACAGTGCATCACTGTAGTTAAAAAAAAAATGGATTAAGCAAACCCATGGACAGGTGGTGCCATTCTCATGAGCATCGGCACTTCTCTAGAAGGCTTCAGTGCACCCCCTCCCCAGTCAACTGATTTCAGCCTAAAGATACCAAAAGGCACCCTACCCTCACACAAATTTATGGATCAACCTCTGTAGAAAGCCAAGGCATCAGCAACAGCCTGAGACTGGACCAACAGTCATGGGCACAGAAGAATAACCTTGGGTTCTTTTACGACACATTCAGCTGGTAGGTCATATAGCATCACCGACTTGTCACTGTGCATTACAAGATCCCATCTAAACGCTTTACAACCGACCTTCATAGTCATGGGCTAGGTCTGACATTGTCTGGTGATCAATTCTCTCATTTTTCCCTTGCGTCTGATGTTCGTTTTTATCTTAATATATTTTTTATTCCATTCTCTCAAATTGCCCACATTCATCCCATTGGCATTTTGTATGTGTTGGATGTGGTCATTATGCGTGACCACCAGGTACGTAGTGTTATATGTTGTTGGGAGAAATGAGTTATATAATGACTTACAATTGCCACAATGTTGGCTTTGTTCCCCCATAAATAAAACTATCAAAATGGGCCATATGGAGTGTGCCCCAAATCCATTTGGACCAGATCATTTCCTTCATGTATTCTGACCCTCCCCTCACCCCAATAGTACTCCCGATGTGAAATAGTTGGAAGAATTGTGGGTTTTATGATATGAGCACGACTTTTTATGCCTGAGCACTAAAGTACATATCACAAATGTACTCATGGTAAATATACGTAAATATCAAATGTACATACAGTATATGCACCTAAGCAATGTGTTTAAACGCAGACACGTATGCTCAAATGTACGTACATTTGCTGTTGCATCTTTTACGTTTACGTACTGATGCATATGTACGTTTGTCCATGCATACATTTGCGCTTACATACTTTGGCGCCAACGTACGTTTGTGCTTAGGTAAAATTACGCTTACGTGCATTTGCACATACGTACATTTTCACTTACATACATTTGTGCACATGAAATTTTGTACTTTCGCACTTTTGCGCTCATATACATTTGCGCAAATCAGACTTTTGCGCTTACGTACATTTGCGCATACGTACCTTTGTGAATACGTACATTTGCGCTTACGTACACTTCCACATACCTACATTTTCCATGAGAGCATTTACGCTCACGTACATTTGTCATGCGTACATTTGTGCTTACGTACAATTGCCGTACATACATCTGCGCTTATGCACATTTGCATACGCATATTTGCGTATTCATATCCGCCATGCGTACCTAGATACGTGCTAGGCTACTAAACATATATTAATCATGACCTAGCCCACCACCATTTTTGTCCTGAGGTAAATTAATTCTTGATGCAATTATAACACATGTATAGACACAACTATACATACATGAACCTGAAGCAATTATGTCCCAAAATGTAGTTACAATTTGAAAATAAAAGCATCAAATTAATTCAAACCACATTAGAAAACAACGAAATATATCTGACAAAATCAGCTACTTTGCACCTATGTATCAAAACATATTTAGATAGGTCTCGATATACATGTCTTATAATTACTGTACTTTGAAGCCTAAATAGCAACCTCGGTACCACATTCATAAACACTGCATCATAAAAATAAATTTCAAGAAATCAGAAGTTACCAGTAACTACAGATGTACCACCTTTTCAAGGTATCATTCAGACATAATAATTTTAGTCTTAAAAAACAGGTCAGGCTAGGTTATGTTGGTGTTTTTAACTTTACAATTGTTCTGGTGGTGGTGGTGGATTGGAGTTTAGGGGCGCGTCGACATCTAGGGTCATTTTTATCTATCATTTTTTTAATCTATCTAGGGTTTAGGGTCAATTATCCAGTCTTATAAGCAATGTGTGATTTAACATTGCACATTTGTTTCGTTTCCTTGCAAGTCATCATGACTTGGCAGTAGGTACATACCTAGAAGAGGGGGGTTCTGAACACTTGAGGCATTATGTAACAAATAGCTCTACTGCCACTTCTGTACAGCTGAACCAGTAATTGTACTGTGTGTACTGAACACAACAATGAATAATCTATCCATATTCAAACAGTTCCTTTCAATGAAAATCCTCTAGACACTTGCAAAGAGAAACTTTAAAAGGGATCATCATGTTTGTAGTGGTGTGCCATATTCTGGACACCAAAATGCTGTTGTGCAAGATTACCTCATTGTAGTTGTTGGTGCAAGCTATTAGTAGCCACTAAAAAATGCTGGTGTAATTGCAATTTTTAAAATAAAATGAACATCACTTCCTTATGGTTTCCTTAAGCACTGCTCCTGGAAGATTAGGTGCAGTGCAGCACTCTCTACCAGCATATCTGAAGTGCTGGAGCTCATCCTTGTAGAATGGCTGGAGCCATTTTTCCATACGAATGATGCTCAGTTTGGCTTCAAAGCCGGACACTCCACCACCCAGGCTACATATGTTCTGAAGGAAACTATTCACCACTATGCCAGGCAGGGTAGCCCAGTCTATGCCTGCTTCTTAGATGCCAGCAAGGCATTTGACAGTTTGTCATGCAAAGCTTTTTCAAATACTAGCTGACAGGTGTCCCGACAGCATACCTCAGACTTCTAATTACATGGTATCGGTCCCAACAGATGGGAGTGAGGTGGGCTGACAGTAGATCAGAATCATTTTCTATTAAGAATGGTGTCAGACAAGGGGGAAATACCTGACCTCTGCTGTTTAATGTGTGCATAGATAAGCTTTTATATGATTTGCAGAAGACTCATGTGGGTTGTCATGTTGGACTGCATGCTGTAAATGTTCTGGCATATGCTGATGACATTGTTCTGCTGGCCCCCCACTAGGGCAGGACTTCAGGTGCTAGTTAGGTCATGTGAGACCTTTGTGGCCTCAATGGATGTGAAACTTAATGTTGAAAAGACTGTCTGTATGGTGTTTTGCCCTCAAAGACCATACTCATCATCACATCTGATGTGTTGCCAAGGGCCACAAGTACTCCTCTGTGGAAAACTGCTTACATGGGTCCAGAAGTTCAGATATCTGGGGCACAAAATTGAATGCAACATGAGTGATTGTGCAGATATAAAGACATAAAGACATAAAAGATTAGTGCAACTATGAGCCACAAGGGCCATTCTTGGTTGCACTCTGTACACTGAACCAGTTGCACACAAAATCTGTCAATCAGCCCTCCCTGTAATACTGAAAAGCAAGCCCTGTATTCCTATAATGATTGTCTGCTGTTTTTAAAGATGTTCAATGTGCTGCTACTGACAATGTTTTCTGGCAGCTGGTTCCAATGTTCTACTACCCTGTTGGTGAAGAAAGTCTGCCTTAACCTTGTTCTGCTGTGGTTAACTTTAATTTTGAATTGATGACCTCTAATTGCATCATTTCTGTTCAATTCAAACACTTCCCCAAGATATCCCCTCTCCAGACCATGGACAAATTTAAAGACCTCGATTAGATCTCCTCTCAGCCTTCTATATCTAAGTGAAAACATATTCAATTTCTTTAATCTTTCATCATATACCAGGTTGCTTATACCATTAACCATTTTTGTAGCCCTCTTTTATACTCTCTCTAAAAGCCAACAATCTTTTCATGGCTAGGAGACCAAGCTTGGATACAGTATTCCAAATGTGGCCTGACATATGCACAGTAAAGCTTCCTGAAGACTTCCTCACTCCTGTATGATACATTCCTATTTATTGCCCTGAGCATTCTCAGTGCTTTCTTCCTGGCTTCCTTGATCTGTTCTGATGCCCAAATTTTGTGTTTAGAATAATACCTAAATCCTTCTTTGCAGAGATATGCAGAGGACCAGACATGCATTGTATTACCAGGTAAACATGCTCTGTGCTGCTAGGATGTGCAGACAAGCTCATGCTAGTTAGGCTGTTTAAGATATACTGTCCCCTCTATGGGTGTGAATTGTGGAACACTGTGGATGTGAAACGAGTTTCCGCTAAGTCTGTATAGCCCATCACTCCTGCTTCAAAAGGCTAGTCAAGGTTCCTAGGTACTCTCACAATCATGAAGTGTGTTGAAAGCAGGGTGGGAATTAAGGCTCTTCTTTAGCGATTTCATCCCTTAAAACATTTTTTGCACTCCATGTTCATACTGGATAGAATGGATTCCTCATGTACTCTGACAAAAACATGCAGAAGGAAGAAAAATGCCACTAAAAAAAGAATACAAGATTAAAGAAAACATCCACCAAACATGTTATTCTATTTACGATTACCAAATAAACTAGCCACTTTTTGTACCATCAAGCACACAGATAACATCCAAACACACACCACATCAAACCACAATCAACAGAAATGCCAACAACATGTCGAACCTTGCACATGCTCACTGAACAGTGCCCTCCAGACTACAAATTTGGTGATGTGTCTCCAGAAACCTGTATCCGAACCACCTTGTAGTGGGAAAAATTGTTGACTGATCCTTTGCTTTGCATTCAGCTATCACATCCAACTGGCATGTGCTGTACTGGTGCAGTAGTGGTATTGGGTCTGTATCAAATAGGCTGCATATGTAGGTAGGTGTGTGCTCTGAGCTGAGGGTGGAGTGTGAATTATTTGTTTGTTTTTCATTTAGCTAGCCTTGCACTGGACCAACAGTGAAAGGAAAGCACATTGCTCCTGTGAGTTATAAGAGGTGAAGCTGAGCTGATCATCACAACTCCCTGTCTTGTGGTGCCATCCATCATCCACTTCTTTGTTTCTGCATGCTGATGTGACCAAAAATGACAATGTACATTACTTATTACATAGGTAAGTCTACTGACTAGGTACATATTATTTTCCTTTGGTTACTGGTAAATAGATTCCATGCATCAAAAAATATTATGTCCATGAAAACATAGTTGAAAATGTACTGAGGAAATCTGTTTGCATGCTGACTCCAAACCTGAAAAGTAGGTTTCCCATTGGGAAACCTACTTGGGAAACCTAACTGGGAAATTGGGAAACCTAACTGGGAAATTCCCAATCTGGTTGAGTTTGGATTTTGGAATGCTGCCATGCCACATGCTGGTGGCAAGTAGACATCTTTTATTTGTGCATAGCCTCATGGGCAGCAGCAATGCCATTATAAAAGCACTATGTAAGAGTGAGATAGCTTGGTTGGGTATTATTGCACAAAATCATGCTCAAATTAGGTATGAATATGAACTTGCATCTATGGATTTATTGGTGGCCAGTAAAGCTGACATCAAACACACATTTAGGTCACAGCTGGAATAAATTGTACTGGAAAGAGCTGATCAGGCTTATGTGCATGACCCAGGGTTGAAGTGAGCAGATGTGGCACAGTGGTTGCTGTCTCAGTTTGGTTGTGTTGCTGGTCTGTATGCATGAAGGCATTGTGTGTTGTATGGTAGCCCAGATATGTACTGAGAAAGGTGCAAAATACAGGTCATTATTATTATTATTATTGCTAGCGCATACACAAAGAATAGGTAGAGCTGTGTGATCAGGCCTTAATATTTGGATTGTAAACAGGTCCAACAAAGAATAGGTAGAGCTGTGTGATCAGGCCTTAATATTTGGATTGTAAACAGGTTCATTGTTCATTTATGAATATCACCTTATTTTTCTTATTTATGCGCTGAACATCATGTGGGAGATATTCAAAGGTATTTGCCTCAAATAAGGTGTCCATTAAACAGAACATGTTCAGATATCTACCTTTTCCCTAACCAATGTAAGCAGGTAGGTGGGCATCTATATCTTTTTGGCCTTGTGAAATACCAGCAGAAATACATCCTCACCGTACTCACTTGTCTGTGGCAGAACCTCATGAAAGGGCTGAGCACCATCCCTGCAAGAACTTGATCATGATGCAACTGCAGGAGCGCTTCCACGTGTCCAATTACCAACGGCTTTTCCTTTTGCAAAAAGTCGTCAGGAATTGTGGTGATTTCTTAGCTCACAATAAATGGCAACAATTTTGAAGCCGTTTGTTATTGTTTATGTGCTGCCGTCTGCCGGCACGCATGTAAGCTCTTGTGCCGCTGAGCGTTTACGGTGTCATCTAGCGGTCGAATTCAGAACTATTTTTGGAACTTATGAAACCGGGTACTTATGACTTTGGGTACTTGTGAATTCACCCTGTCTGGAGTATTTTGGAAGTTATCTGGCAACTTTTGGAACTTATGAAACCAAATCTGGCATATTTTGGAACTTATGACTCTTGGTACTTGTGACACTTGGTACTTATGAAGGTCCCCCAACTCCTAATATTGGGTTCAGCAGATTATCACGACAGCAAGAAATGGTACTTTTCCGCGTACGTTCCTGACTAACAAGTATACGTGAGTGATGCAAATTATACGTCATCTGAAAGCTTGTTTCATGGTATTTCGATAATCATGGGAGACTTTCACATGAATATGTTAGTTATTGTGTAAAATGGTGTTATTTAGACCCATGTCATATCCATCGACACTATTTAACTTAAGCGGGCGGAGCGACTCGGTGTTGGTAGCGCGGTTGGTAGCGCGTCGGTTTGCCGACTCGGAGGTAGCCGGTTCGAGCCTGGAGGCCGGCAGCTTTTTGTGCGCGTCGTGGCAAGTCCTTCTAATAAGCGACAGTGAATTAAGACACTGTTCACATGGGACGATCTTTTTCATAAAGAGAAGGGAAATACGCAGATATTCTGCAAGGCTGGGGTTCTGCCACCTTAAATTTATGGTTGGGCACTTCTTCTAATCAGCCAGGCATAGGAAATACGGAACACGTCACCACTTATGGCAGTGTCCAGGCCCACAGTCCCTTCCTGACACGGGCGGCGGACCATCGGGGGTGGGACAGGAGACAGGATCCCCTGAATTTAATCATTTGTGGCACTACGGCAGTGCATTACAAATATTGAGCTAAAAACTAACGGTTGCCCTTTCCCCTCCCAACCAGTACACGCCGACCAACATTAGTCCCTGCTCCTAGAGGTGTGCATATAATAACAGTATATGATTATCAGGGTGACAAAACCAACAATTGTGCATGCTGCCGAACAGTCAAATGACTGGACCCGAGCTGGAGTCAGAGCGATGCCAGTTCTAAGCTCGGCTCCACGCCTTTTACGATACACGGCGAACACACGCCACCAGGACTGCGACAAGCATTGCTTTAACAGGAGCAGACGTTTGCTAAAATATTTCGGTGACAATCCTGAACTTTCTGGAGTGCCGGCGCAAAAAAAAAAAACAATGCTTTTCGTACCATGAACGCTCGATTTAGATTCGGCAACAACTTTGTGGAACCCGTAAGCGCTAAGACGGATTTTCAGATGCCCGCATGAGGATTTCGGTTCGATTATCATGCATTGCCAAAGGCTTAACGCGGAACTTGGCAAGATTGGGGAAGCATCCCCGTTCATCCCCCACCGTGGCTTTGCCCATGTTCGCACACCGTTATTCGGCATTTTCAGTCGAAATGAATTGGCTGCGTCGCTGACGCCATGTGAATCAAACTTCTGTCATGCATGCAATAATGCAGGGGTAACAGCAATTTCTATGCCAGACCAGCTCGGAAGCAACTTTAATAACAGCTTAATTTGTGGTTGGAATGGACAATTGCCACGTAATACCATACATCTTTTTAATTAAATGTGTTCTATTTTTAACTAAGGAAAATATTTTCCTTTTAAAATATGCTTTCTTTATTCGCGTCGTGCAACCTGAAATGCCACCCAGGTAGCTCAGTTGGTTAGAGCGCTGGCCTGTGCTGGTCTCCCCTGTCCTGGCAACACAGGGTTCGGGTCGCTTCGCGCGCTCGCGTTTAGCCCCCCGGTCGGGGGTGTGAGTTGGCAGCTGGCCCGATAAGGCCGGGGACGAGCTACCGGGCGGCCGTGTCGGTGTATTGACGGCACGTTAAACTTTCGATCAAAATTCTGCCGTTGAAAAGGAATTCGTGGATCGGGTGGTGGGGCGAGGGTTCACGCAACAAGCTCTGCTTAGCAATAGAACCCTGGTCCCTAAAGCCACCCCAGCAACAACTGGGACTAAATTTTAAATAAAAAAAAATCACGCATTTTGCAGTACAGCACGACATAAATACGGCAACAAAAGTTGTTTATCGATCAGACTTTAATACGAGGAGCATGCATCTGGAGAAGACGAGACTGCCAAGATTGAGGAAGGCCCTCACTCCCACTGCCGATTGTTTCTCGGTTGTGTACTCTGTGGTGGAAGTGAATGTGCATTTTGGGCGCATGGACTGCGTTCGTCATTTCGCGCACATGAATATATATATATATATATATATATATATATATATATATATATATATATATATATATATATATATATATATATATTCCGGCGCCCAACAGAGTGCGTATTAAAACGATACATTGAGGAAGCACAACGCAAGACATATATTGGGAGAAGCAAACACATCAAGCAGAAAAAGAACCTTGGGTTCCTTTTACGACGCAATTAACTGCAAGGCCATATAGCGTCGCCAACTTCTCAATCCGATTGGTCGCGGGTGGACTCGGTAATTCCGCTGGTTGCGGGACTCGAACCCATAATCTTGCGGTCAAAAGCCCAACACCCTACGGACTAGGCTACCGCGGCTCCACCAAACACGTGACATAAGAGGTTATCGGTAGCAGGTGCAGATAAGCCACGGTACTTAATGAGATTGCATTGCGGCAATACATTACAATACCTAACATTACAGTACGTACATATCTGGCACCTTATAAAATCGGACGAACTGGCAAGAATAGATGGAACATCCTCATCGTGACATCTGTGGCTGAGAACAACTCGACATGCATACATACACAGACTACTCACGAGCACCGCAGTGGGACGATGGGTACGCGTAAACCTACAGGCTGCGATCTACCGGCTTCACAAACACAGGCACATATCAGCTGTTGAGCTTGACATACACTCGGTGCGACTGCAACACGTACGTTTAGTCTCGTGTAATATTTGTGTAGAAAGTCCTGATATGCTGCTATATGATCAACGGCAGGTGATGCACCTATACGTCCAAACAATGAAAGATTCAAACACTGATCTGAATGTGAAGTATCGCCCAAGTGCGGCCCATACTTCGCAGTCACTGAGCAAACTGCTCGGCTTTCCGCTGCTGCCGCTTTGCGAGCTTGGCGACGTTCACCTTGTTCACCAGCCCGAGATGAATAAATGTCCGGATCCTCGCAAAGCACTTAATTATATTTTATCTGTGGAATTGAATCTGGATTCCAACACCTGGCGGTAACTTTCAATGACCTCTGGATGTCTGCTGAGATTGTTGGGTTCTTGGGCATGGTGAACACAAAACGCTGCATCCATCTCTCTGAATGTGTGGAAGAATTCCTCGGTGGGAACCGTCAGGTCGCTAAGGCTTAGGAGGCGAGTCCAGAACGCTTCTCGTGGTTCATCTTCGGGATACGCAAATGGGTGCCCAGCGATCGGTCCGCTGGTTTCTTTCTGGCCATGGACCAGACCACACATCATTCCCCCCCCCCACCGCCACGCTTAGCATTTAACATTTCTTCAATTCACATCATTATCTGATGTGATTTGAAGGAAGCTGATATTCACTTGTATGGGAAATGAAATCTCAGCAAATCGGCAGTTCAAGTTCATGTGCTGATATCTAGAAAAAAAAGTAATTTCACTAAAAAATAATATTAATATCCTTGAACTAAGATTTTTTCAAACACCAGGAAAAACACTAATGTTGACAATGACAGTACATGCTATCCCCCACGCCATAAGACATAAGAGGTTATGGAAAGTGTGGGGAGAATATGGAATAATATGGAAAATATGGAAAGTGTGGGGAAATGGGGTTTTTGGTGGCTAACAAAGAACACTGATGTCAAATTACAAAAATATCCTAACTGAATCTAACCTAAACAACTGATGTTGGACCTCCTAAAACATACTCATGTTCGGTCATCTAAAACCTACTGATATTGTATGCTGGATGTTGAACGTGATTCACGAAGGAAATGGTAGATCCATTGTACCTTAATTACACACTCGCATCAATTGTGCACCGTATATTAATTAACCTCGTGACATGGAAACTCAGTTAATGGAAGCATACATTTTGTATCCTAGGCTGAATCTGTTATCATTACTCCATGTAGAAAGGGCTGGCGATTATTCTGCTGGAATATCATGATACAAATGTTAGAAATAGCCACATGCAAATATATGTATTCATTTTTTTTTTGGTATAATTAAACCTGGTTTTGGCTTTCCGTGCATGACTGCCTATCCTGTCTTCTTCTGATCTTTCACTACTCCCAAGTAGCCTTGTTCTTCATTCAACACAGTTTATGGAAAATTATTTTTAGGATACTGGGAAGAAGTTGCTAGTAAGCTTCAAGAAGTTCAGTCCATACATCTGTCTAAAAAATTGTCTTCATTGGGGCTTCTTATATATAAATACCAAGGTTTTTGGAATTTGGAGGATAGAATAGAAACAACAGTGTTTTTCCTGAAAAAGAGGTAGGTTAGGTTTGGACTGTGGAAGGATTGTGGTGATAACTCAACCAGCATTGTTGCATATGTGATGTCAAAGATATTCAATGGATGACATTGGTTTGGATGCACTGTTTATACATTTAACATTATCCTTCATTACCAATTACCCCACTCAAAGCAACACATTTCGCATTACTTCACTTACAAACTGAAAAGCATGCATTTGCGCTGGAATACAATGGTCATATCATCTTAATGACATTCAGAAACATGCATTTACAATTTTTTTAATTGAAATGCCACCTCAACTAAAATGCAAATCTTCTTCTGCAGGTGCAATTGTAAAAACCTCACACAGCTCCAGCCTTGCCTCTCTTCAGAAGAGAACACAAATTAGCTTCCAATTAAAAAAAAATCACATTCATGAACAACTCGATCTGAAAATTGAGGAAGCTAAAGAAATGCCTAACTTATCACAACCTCATTTTAGCTTTGCCTAGGTAAAAATGTGCAAAACGTCACTTGTAACCACTCAAAATTGCAATAATGAACCCTTAAATCACATCTCACACAGTATAGGTGAGAGTGGTCACATTTCAACCACATCAATCAACTTTGCATTGGAAAGGCATATCAAGAATTCAAATATCAACTAAAAAGTACATATTTCCCTGAAAATTTATTTTAAGGTCTCATATTTTTTGCAATTACACCAGTATTTTTAGTGGCTACTAATAATTGGTACCACAACAGCTACAGTGAAGTAATCCTGCACAACCACTTTCATGTTCAGAATATGGCACAACACTACAAAACAATTATATGTTTTAAAGTAGATCTATGTGAGTGGTTAGATGACTTTGATAGAGGGAACCATCTGAATATGGATACCATCTTCATTTTTTTAAATTCAGTAAACAGTATAATTACTGGTTTGGCCACACAAAAGCAGTAGTAGAGCAATTTGTTCCATGCATTAAGTGTTTGGAAACTCCCTCTTACCCTACTACCACTACTGCCCAGCCATGATACAATGGGCAAGCAATTACCAAATTGTCCACAAGTTGGTGAATGGCACAGTATGGCATGATTACATATAGCACACAGAAACAATATGATAATTGACAGGGGACAAACGCACATGCTAACAATAATCACCAGATTGCATCAATGACATGCTGACCAAGTTGACATTGTGGGTATAAGGCCTTAATTCGCAAAAATTGTCTGAGGTGTGTGTTCTCAATATCAACCACGCCATGGATAAATTAATTCTGGGGGTGGTGCCTTTCGGTTCAAAGCCACCGGCACGCTAGCAGAATAAGATAGAATATTCAAGCTTCAATGAATGACTGATATGCTTTACAACCAACGGGGAAACTAATCGTGAGAAAAGCGCCATAATTGTGCTAAAATGAAAGCACCATATTTAGTAGATTTATTGGTATAGTCCAAAACTAGAATATAATTCAGCAGTATTCTGGAATAAAAAAGCGCTTCTGGTATAAGACGTCACTTGGCGTAGGTTGTCTAGTTTAAACTAACTATACTAGAACAGCCAACTTTGGAGTACCTGTTGTCTCTAGTTATCTTGCCTGCCCCCACCGACCCCAACTGGCATAATCACAAGACTGCGGGCTAGTAAAAAAAAAACAGGGCAGAGAGTGCCCGCGGCCCGCCACGCTTACTTACGCAAGAAAAGCTACGGATATCCAAGTGATAACAAGGAAAAAAATCGAAGTAGTAAAAATGTCTACTAATGTACCACCTCCGCTCCCATAAGGGCACAGCGTCCTTGAAAAATTTTGGATTCGAGATTCGGCCCTATGATTTTGAGATGTAATCGAGTGTGCTGATTTCAAATTCGAAAGTTGTTTTTGGATCAAAGCATTTTCTGGTCCGCAAATTTACACTTTTCTGCAGGCATGTTTCCTAACTTCATGCTAAATATGGGACTATGGACACAAAGACATGTCTGAAAGTTGTGTGACTGTCATATTCGTGATGTTCACACCAAAATACCTATGATTACCACTTTTCAGCGCGCTAAAGCGTATATTGGATATATTTCTGACGGTTTCTCAGGTCCGTCCGACACATCTCTCACTAACGCCATCTATAGGTGTTTTTTTCTTCATTAACTCGGAAAATTGACTCATTGAACTAGACATATATCAAAAGCTTGTCCAGTATGCATCTAAAAATTACACTAACGAACTGAAAACTGATGCCTATGTTCCCTCAGGGGCGGATCCAGGGGGAGGCAATAATAGGTATGTTGAAAAAGGCAATGGCAGGTTCGTATACAAAATAAAAAAAAGTGAACACGTTTCTTGAAAACTTCAAATAACATAAAACAAGCTTTGAAGTATCATAGTAATCGTTTGTAATGTAGGAAAACATTGCATAACACACAGGACTACCGTTTAGTGATCGGCTGAGAGAAATAATAGAAATACACACAGGAGAACTGCCACTCAGACACATTATCACTTCTCTGGACGGCCCAACAAACGCAAGGGACGGATTTCAAGGCCCTGTTGGAAAGATGCATTCGAAGGTTGAAGACATGAGGTATGATCCAGCGTTTGAACGGCTAGCTGAAGGCGAGGAATATGTGGTGATCCCAGAAGATGTACTTGACAGCATGTCAACAGACCAGAAGGTCTCTTACGAACTGTGTCGGGCGGGGAAAGCTGGAAGTCTGCCTGCAAGTATGTAAGAAATGAGGCCTGGCAAACTGAACCACGCGCGCTGGTTGACAACAGGTGAGAAGATAGTGTACTTGTGGACCAGGCAGCACGGGCTCACCGACTCAAACAAGAGAATCCTGAGACGGCTGGCAGAGTTCTGCGTCAACGTATACTTCAAGTGCTACTTTGAGATTAAGACGAAGCCCAAAATCGTGGACGCACCCAAACACATAATAACCCATCTCCGGACCCTTCGTACGCAACCAGAAGAGGTTCAGGCGGCGGTTACCCGCTGTGTTCGGTCTTCCGCCTGGTACGCCCATCCTGCGAGCCTCCTGCTGTCCCTTCTCGCCAGCGAACAACCTAAAGATAGGAAGTTTGCCATCGAAAAGATGGCAGGCCAGGCCTCACCGGTGTGAGAGGAGGAGCAGAGTACGGGGACAAGTCGCCAAGAACGAGAAAGCACCCCAATATCAACATGTCCACCTCATCACTTATACAACTGATCGACTGGGACGACACAGAGATCACGGAACCTGTGTTTACGTGTGGAATCGCCGCAACAGAACTCAGGAGGATCATATCCATGCCGCTGGATGTGCCTCCGTTCCCTGCGAATGCCCAGTCGACGGAGCGAACGGTCAGGCACGTCACGACAGCCGCTGGAAAGGTCAGGAGGCCCGAAATGGCTCTGTCCGCGTCAGCGCCCACCATAGAAAACAGTTGCCAGTGTTCCTCTCTAAGAAGGGTATAATGGAAGCTATGAAGTAGGCCAATGACCGGGAGTAGTAAAAAGGCCACACAAAACTGTATTTTATACATTCTGTCCTTCAGATATCTATTATTTCCCTCAGCCGATCACTAAACGGTAGTCCTGTGTGTTATGCAATGTTTTCCTGCATTACAAACGATTACTATGATACTTCAAAGCTTGTTTTATGTTACTTGAAGTTTTCAAGAAACGTGTTCACTTTTTGTATTTTGTATACGAACCTGCCTTTGCCTTTTTCAACATACCTACTATTGCCTCCCCCTGGATCCGCCCCTGAGGGAACTTAGGCATCAGTTTTCAGTTCGTTAGTGTAAATTTTACATGCATACTGGACAGGCTTTTGATATATGTCTAGTTCAATGAGTCAATTTTCGAGTTAATTAAAAAAAACATATAGATGGCGTTAGTGAGAGATGTGTGGGACGGACCAGAAAAACAGTCAGAAATATATCCAATATTCGCTATAGCGCGCTGAAAAGTGATAATCATAGGTATTTTGGTGTGAACAACACGAATATAACAGTCACACAACTTTCAGACATGTCTTTGTGTCCATAGTCCCATATTTAGCATAAAGTTTGGAAACATGCCTGCAGAAAAGTGTAAATTTGAGGACCAGAAAATGCTTTGATCCAAAAACAACTTTCGAATTTGAAATCAGCACACTCGATTACATTTCAAAATCATAGGGCCGAATCTCGAATCCAAAATTTCTCAAGGACGCTATGCCCTAATGTCAAGTCCCAAAAAAGACAGGTTCGCTGGAAATGTGATACTTGCAGCAAGACGTTACTGTAAGGTCCAATTTAGTTCAACCTAGGCTAACTCACACCTAAGAGATATCTTCCAATTGTGAGGCATGCGGCTGGGCGTTTGCTGCTAGGAGCAGTTTGGTTGGGCATATGAGAATACATCCTGGAGAGGGACATTGCACACGCACGAATGTGGACAGGCGTCTGCTGCCACGAGGAATTGTATTGAGCATATGTGAGGACACACTGCAGGAAGAACTTACAGAAGTGAGTAATGTGACCGAAGGTTTGCCGCCAAGAAGTGTTCGGTTAGGCACACCAGAACACACCGGACGGGGACGTTTCAAGTGTGAACAATGCGGCCGGACGGTGGCTACCAGTGACGGTTTGGCCCATCGTATTTTTTTGCGATCGAGGATAAGTTTTGCTGCATAGTTCATGCTTTTTTTTGCAGTCGGGGCATGTTTCGTTTCGCTACATCGAACTGCAGTACCGGATCTGCGAAAGAACAAGAGCATTGAGCAGGACAGAGATAACGGTGGGCGGCGGGTGGCCTCTCAGCTGCGACAGACCACTGAAAATGCCGAAACAGCGCCTAATGGTGACTTTTATGCGAAAGGGCAAGCTGAGAGATCCATCGAAAGTAAGGTAGAGTTTTTTTTCCGAGACGGGGAAGAGATAATGCTCGGAATATTTTACTGAGAAGTTCTGCGAGTGACGAAAATCTTGCTGACTGCAGCAATATCACCACCTGAGTCAGAGTCACCTGAGTCTGCATTTATTTTGTTATTTTGGGACGATGCACACAAAACCAAATGACAAGAGAGACCAAAACTTTTTCGTTCGAGTGACGACGTTTTGAAATTCATATTTTTTCCACTGACAAAGGTTTGATTGGTATGTATGCATTGTGCTACTGCTGTGCCTTCTGCAAACATATTCATGTTGGAGAAGATGTAGCAGAACAAGGGACCGAGAGCTGATACTTAAAATGTTTCGATACGAACGTTATGTGCGCTAAGTAATCATAGGTTAGTCGAAGCGCCCTGAAGCCACAAAAAACAAACTGTTGGGCATTGACGCATATTTTTCACCCATGGACTGTCAGTGCGACTGACTGGACTTGGAGGCAAGCTGAAAACCAGGAAATATCAGCACCTCAGGAGCTTAGTTTTTAGAGAAGCTTCGATTCCCCTATCTCATGAAAACTTTTGCTCCAATCCAGCAGGCAAAGAATGGACATCGCTCCCCGGTCGATGACGGGGGACGTTTGGTGGGACATACAAGTCCCGACAGCTGTCGCGTGCCGCCGCCGGAAGCCGTGCAGAGTGGGGGACGAGAGGTGGTTTTGGAACATACATCGCCGACTGGTTCTCCAGCAACGACAGCGGTCATGAGCGTTGTGTTCTCGGTACACTCGGCACTCGTGTCGGCTCCCTGGGCGGTCCGGGCGCCGCGGCTGACGGACTGGCGAAAACGGCCTGGGCTGCCCAGAAAGCGCACCCAGGGCATTTTAATCCATTAGCAGGCCCGACAGCAAAGTAGAGACATTACGTGCTGCAGTAACTGGCGGACCAGCTGCCTAACGAGTGGTCTAACTCTCTGCAGGTCTGCATATCTGAAGTGTTGTCGTTCAGAGTATTTTTAATTGCGGTGTTTTCACCGGATGTGTACGTGGGTAGGGGAAATACGGTTTCGCTGTACCCAAACGCTTGCGAGTTGAGCATTGCAGCGCTACAGCCAATTTGTGTCCATATGCCATGAGAAACGGTTTGCCAGTGCTGTTGGAAAATAATTCAGCATTTACTTCGCTCCCTAGCACATCAGACAATGGGAAGTAAGCGTGTTCGTTTTTCGTTGCCGCTTCGGCAGATTGAAGACTTGATTCTTTTTAGTACATCGCATAAAGTGAAACCTAGTGACGTCATATGGGTTATACCTCTCCATTTGGCAGCTTATAATACCCTGTGAAAGCATGTACTCTTATAAAATGTACATCAATGTATTGCGTTTCAGGCGCCACTGTGCCTACATCTCACTGATGAGTACTGGAAGTGAACGAACGACGTCGGGAATTGCATCAAAATGCAGCATCAACAGCGCCAGCGACAGTAACACCCGCTAGTCCTCCGTGGATGTCAGTGACACTTCGCAACGACAACCCATGGATGGACACCGAACTGTCAAAGGGCAGTCGCCGCACGTGCAGAATCCGGTCCCTGATGAAGCGCTTCAACCTGAAACTGACACCGCCCACCCTTTCCTCAGCTCACGGTGAAAAACAGCACAACGCGGACCCACAAATTGTAGACCACTTTTAACTCCACTACGCCAGCGTATCTGGCAATAGCAACTACGACACTACTATAGTGAGCGCTCTAGATGCCCTTGCCTCCAAAGCAAATTTTAGCTCTAGCAATAGGCAAATCTACAATTAGTCGTTTACTATGCACGAATTACACCTTGCCCTCAGCAAGTGTGGAAACATGTCGGTTGGGCCGGACGACATCCATTACCATTTTCTTAAACATCGTAGGAAAAATTCCCTAACGTACCTATTAGCGGCCATAAGCGTATTGTACCAAAGCGACACCTTTCCCGCACCCTGACGGAAGAGCGTAGCCATTTCATTGCTAAAGCCGCACAAGATCACTCCACCGCAAAAGGTTATAAACCAATCTCACGTGCTAGCTGTGCTGGCAAGTTGGTCGAGCGCACCGCCAGCACACGATTGAGGGAATTTCTGGAACACAATGACCCGCTCGACGAATTTCAGTGTGGCTTCCAGCGCCAAAAATCAACTACAGACAAACTTATTAGATTAGTGCATGACATCAAAAGTGACCCAAGCAAACGCGTAACAATAGCTAGCTGCCTACTTAGACATCACTGCCGCATTCGACCGAGTATACAAGTCCGCACTGATACACAAACTCCACAAGGTCCGATACAGCAGTGTCACATCAAACACCTCAACTCAGGAGCCGGGCATGCTGCATGGGAGCGTGCTCTTACCGAGTCACTCTATCATCATGATCAACGACATACTTGCTGACCGCACAGGCGCTTCACTTCAATACTCGCTTTTCGCGGACAACCATTTGGAAAAAACATCGCAATGCTTCCTTAAAGTTGAAAAACATTCAAGCAGGACATTGTATGGAAGTGCAAAACTTGTGGCTTCACCCTGTTCGCAGAAAAATCGGCCAACGTCACACATAATCAATCGTCTTCGCCCCACACCCAAAACTCTACTTAAAATTGATGGCGAAACGACCGAAAAGGTGAAAGCTTGAAGTTCTTAGGAGGGCATTTAGAGGAAAAACTCGGTTTCAACACCCACACCACCTCCATTCGAAGCGATGCGCGAAGCGCGTCAACATACTCTGTGCACATGCAGGCACGGATTGTGGTGGAAACAGGAAAACACTACTGCGACTGTAAACATCAATCATACGACCCATCCTAGAATGCCACAGAATCTTTCTTTTTAGCACTGTAGGGGGATCCGGACCACGTCGGGCTGGACGGTGTCAGAGCGGATTCGCCAATCAGCGGCGCAGCCGGATGGTTGGTCGCTGTGCGGACGGACTGCTGCTGGCCGCCATCGGGCCGGCTGGATGATTGCTGCTGTTTTCCCTCTCGCCTACCATTTCTTCAACCGCTCCGACATCCTACTAGCCAATGCGCCCTGAAGCCCTAATAACTAACTAACTGACATCCTACCAACCCTGCTGCCGCCCGTCGCCACCACTACACGAATTTATATTAGCGAGGTTAGGCTCCTGTCTACATCACATACGCCCGGCTGGCCATGTAGCGATGAGAGGTTGTGGGCTTGAGTCGTGACGCGACACTGATGGGTGGCTATGGTAGAGGTACATGACATGGGTACTGGCACCGCTAGTTAGTTATTGGCTAGTTATTTGGGCTTCAGGGAGCTCCGACCAGAATTGATCATTGGCGCCCCGGCGTCAGCACTCGTCCATTTACGGTACCCACCGCGTGCCACCAGATAATAACACATCCACAATCCACTCACTCCCCTCCCCACGTACGCACAAAATCGACGTTCTCGGGGCAGCCAGATGCAAGCTGGGCCCGGGTGATATGCAGTAAATTTTGGCAGTGACGTTTCTGATGGCTGAATACGTGCGTTGAATTCCAACCAATTCCACTTCTCCTTAAAACTACCCCTTCAAACAATTATGCAACACTCACTCGCTCCTTTCATTCCGCACGACCATTCTGTCACTAATAATGCGAAAAATAGTTCGCCCATGATATTCCCCTCCAGTGTTACGAAAGCATTTATCGAGTCGTACTTCCTTTCACTGAGGACTTGGTTAGTCCCCAATGCACATTAGTTACCCGCTCCGAGGCCTACTTGTAAACGGCTGACGCGAGTCTCCTGATTGCATAATCTGTATTTATTGTTACTGCCCTTAAGGTTTGGCAACACTGGGCGGCAACACTTTTCCTGGGCTTCTGTGCTGTCTTATGAATGCACTCAGGTATCAATGGCCAACTTACCCAACCTTTCCCAACCGACGCCATGTCTGGCCTCACGCGTTGATGACGTGCGACCAGGCTTACTTATCCAACGGGTGGGCACGGATCCCAACCACGTTTGGTACGTCCCCTGGTCGTCTTAAGACCCTAATCGACCCTACCCTTTCAGCACCGGAGCTTACGGCATGCCAAGCCAGTCGGTTAAACCAAACCAAACCAAACCAAACCAGCAAAACCTTCCCCCGAACCTCTGTACCATCCGTGCCCACGTACAGAGAACGGTGCTGGACAAATTACCGGCCAGGGTTTTGCCCCTACCTACTGTCGGTCAGACATTCAACAAATCGCAATGCCCCTCCCCCGTAAAGCCCTTAAATGCTACCGCATTTGAAGCCCACCTGCGCCCCTGGACTACAGAGGCCAGCGGGATTTTGCGGTCAAGATGCACTTGAGTTCCCCAGATGCCCAATTAACAGTTACCACTTTAAAATACTGCCCAGGAGTAACAATCAGGAGAGTTTCGTCCTTGCGCCCATTCGTCGTACCACCCCCTTGAAGAAGGAAAGGTCTAAGGCCCTCACGGTCGACGCCGGAGGGCATATCACCCACAGGACAGCAGACAGGCTGTGTCGCTATATCTGAGAATGCCATGGAACTCTTTTCGCAGCCTTCGCTCATCCATCGCAAATTCACCCGGGTAAAAAGAACCAGAAAGAGACCGATGCTTGGAGCGAAATAATGAGACAAAAATCGAGATCGTGACCTTGCCAGATATGGACAGATAAACTGGGGCCGAGTGTTCGCCCGAGAGTGAGATCAATGCAGTGATAGAAACAGATCTTTGGATTGTGATCAAGGGAGATTGAGATTGAGGTCAATGGCACATTGTTACCTGGACCGAGATTGGGACAGATATATAATTGCAAAGGATTTTCAAGAAATGCCCCCCGATCAAGAAATGCCCCTTCAGAAGTGTCATTATTCCAAACCAGCTGCATTTAGGTCTAGACCACTAACCGTGCTTTTCCGTTGATGTTGACATCAGTTGCGTGCTAACCAACTGTATGACATTTAATTTGCTTTGCCTAATAGAAAGTACCGGATCAGGAAATCGGCGCCAAATGACCTAACCTGGACGATGCGCCCTAAAACTGAAACAACCAACCAACAATCGAATGAGGTAGCGAGTTTGGTGAATTTTGCTATAAGTCAGTTTCGAGAGGCGAAATCACATCCAGGTAATTATTTGGAGTCCAGGTGACTCCAACTCCATTCATATGCAGCACCATCCACATTTTCATTCACGCTAAAATATAAATAAAAGGAAAGACAACACATATGCACTTGCACGCGGGGGCGACAACTAATTATATTTACATACTTACGCACAATTGCCACCCACAATTGCCGCGCGCGCGCGCACGCACGCACGCACGCACGCACGCACGCACACACACACACACACACACACACACACACACACACACACACACACACACACACACGTGAATTTTCCATGCCGCATAGGACAGGAAAGGGCACAGGGTAGTCATTTTTAGGCAAGGACAGTTTTGGGCTCAAAGGGCACCTTTGGCACAAGCGGGGCACATAAGGCAGCTTATTTTTGGGCTAAATTTGGGACATTCCGGCCAAGAGGGCAATTTTCTGTCAAAAAGGAACATTGGTCTCATGGGGGGGGGGTCCCTGTGGCCCCCTCCGGTGCGGCACTGTGTGGGGATCTACGATGCCGAGCAGTACTCACATGGCGATGGTGGGTGGCGGAGGGCTTCGACCCAGCTCTTCGTCTCCATCCGAGTGCGCCGCCATCGTGCCACTGCCAGACGTCCAGGAGACTCGGTCTGACGTCGGCACCGGCGCGCGTCCGAGTCTGTTCGGCGTCCACTGCCTCGCGTCCCAGAATCTCCGCCTGCCCGGCGTCCATGAGTTTTCCCACTTCCTTCGGTGTCTGGCTGTACCGTCCGAGTTGTGTGTCGGTGTGGTCGTACCGTCAGAGTTCTGTGTCGGTGGACGCAGCGCCTGCTAGCGTTACGACGGACGGCAATAGGTCGACTGGCTGTTATGACTTGCGACCACGAGAAGTATTGCTGCCACCGCAACATTTTGGATCATGGTAGTTATTAGGGCTTTAGGACGCATCGACTACAATGGTCATGCAGCTTAGATCACGGTACATGGGGCGAGGGGTGTAATAGGCTGTGACGTGTATTACGCCCTGCATGCACTGCCTGACGGCGCCCTCGAGAGTGACCGGTCGGGCCTGCCCTCTGACGGTACTCTGTCGGACGGTCGGACGGCCCGGTCGGGGAGGTAACACTCCGAGTCAATACCTTATATCGAGCTCCGAGCGTGTCACTACAGTGGTGCTGGCTCCGATGAGTATGAATGTGATGGGGCTACCGTGGTGTGCGTTGCTGGAGTACGGGAGGTGCCTGCGCGGGGCAATTGGGAGGGTTGTGGCTGTGGTGGTATGAAATGTGTCGGGAGTATGTGGATAGTATTTCTGCAGTTGAAATGCGGTGTGTTGCGAGCTGTAATCGCCAGTACACGTGTGGGTGTGATGTGGACCGGTTCAGGTGTCAAGCGTGGCTGATGTCGCGCGACCCCGCCCCTCCCTGCACGGTGCGGCCGTAGAGGTGACAACATACAACGCCCCGGGAGGAGTGCACACGATGGAACTGTATACCTGATGTGTTCGGGGTGTCGGTATGATTAGGTGTGCTGTGCAAGTTGGGTGGTGTGATGGCTCTGTAGACGGCGCAGACGCCCTGGCCCTCCAACTCGGGGGTCAAGTTGGCCGTCATCCAGGCCAACTCCCGTGCGTGTCTAGTGCCTTGGGGGTGCTGTGGTGTGCGGCTGCCGTGAATGTTAGTAGTGCGTTGTGCATCCTGCGAATGCTGGGAAGTATGCGTGCGTCTGTGTTGTCAATGGCCTGGTCCAGGAGAGCCCGCGATCTAATTTCAAATCAAATCCGGGACGCTAGAGAGAAGAGACGCAGGGAATACAAGGAAGTCACAGTGTCGATACGTGAAGGAAGCACTAAAGAGACGAAAATACCTTGCACAGGGTGCCAGGGTGAAAGAGATGGGGTCAATGGAGGTAACCGGGGGAGGGCAGCGGCACTGTCCAACCATCTGCATGCGTGCGTGTTGTGTGGTGCAGGTGGCAGGCTCATCCGAAGCCCGCTGGTGACCTTGACCTTGCTGGCAAGCCTCGGATCAGACCGGCCTGAAGCACTAGGCGTCCTGGAGGAAACTGACGATCGACCCGCTCAAACGTCAGCGCACGTATATATGCACTGAGCGAACCACCGAATACACACGCATCAGACATATAAACACTGCATTTGCCCCACGCCACGCCACACGCACACGTTGCCGCCACGCGGGCGGCGCGGCGACTCACAACCGGTCACGTCACGTCACGTCACGGCGGCACGCCGGCAGAGATCAGGTCAGGCGCTCGTGACCGCCGAGCCCCGTAGAACGGCCGACGAGCCGACGCGGCGCCTGTCCGCCAATCCGCGACGGCCGTGCGCCCTCTCCACGTCACTATCCAGCTGGCCGGCCGCCTGTGCGTGGCTCGACCACGCGACCACTCGCTCTCAACAGCCCCAGCTAACGCCTACACACCGGCTGTCCAGCTAATCGACCTGGCACCTGAGCAACACTAACGGACTTGGCTGCCCTCGGCGGCGCGGAATACGGTAATATCTTGACGGCGGTGGTGACTGCGCTTCACCAGTCAGCCATGCGGCGCAACACGTAGTATTTCGTCTGGCACCGTCATCGGCTCCACTCACTCACTCACTCACTCGATTGGTCACTCCCGGAAGCACTCACTTATCCGATGCCCAGTGTCGCCAGCCGGCAGGCACATAACACGCCGCCCAGCCACACCAAACACAACAGAACTAGACCCCCGGCCGCGGCAGTGTGCTGGCAACAGAATCATCACAACACCCACACACCCGGTGCGTACAACAAGCAAATACACGGTAACACGCGCACACGGTGGCGAGCACACACTCGCCCTGGTGCGTTGCTGGCGGACACAGGTGCCGCGGACAAGTTTGAGGGCGACAATCGGCAGCGGCCGCCCTCGGCTCCTAATACAGGCACGTGTCGCGGCACAGGTCGACCGTCAACGGCAGCAGGCCCTACTGCAGGCACGCCTGAATCTTCTCGATCCACTCTTGCGCCGACGGCGCGTCATTGGCGCAGAAGCTGTAGCACCGCTTCGTGGTCCGCAACTGTCGGGGAGAGACGGATCAGCTGGTGGGGAGAACTGCTAGGCCCTCCGAAGTGGTAACCCAAAGGGCTATTCCGAATATCGTCCACCACAAATCGCTCTTCAATATCACTGGAAATAATCGTGATTTAGATATTAACATACCACACATAATCATGCAACGTGTCGAAATCACATGACAGCATCTCACCTCGAAGAATGCCTTTTCGTCGACCTTTTTGGGCGCGCCGGGGGTAGGAGTGACCGGGGTCACCGATACGACCTCTGCCAGGTCAATGGTGCCCTTACAGTGACTGTCCTCCATGGCGTCGTAGTACCTGCCAAGACATGTGTTGCTACCAGCATCGACACCAACAAAGGGTTTCTGGATGTAACGAGGACGCGAAGACTCAATTACCGGAACACTCAACCTGCCAGTCAATAAATTGATACAAATATTAAAGTAACATTGCCACTCCAACCCAACGAAAAAGGACATCAAATCGATTATACATCATTCCAGGCGATGACATCCGATGATCTCAGTGGTGAACAAATGAATACGCTACTCAAAACCAGTAGGACGAACATAAACATGCACAACATTTTTTTTCTCATTGATGTCCGATTATTGTGAGTTGCTTTTCTTTACCACTCCTTTCTTTCAACTTACTGCTGAAGCTCAACCTACATCTACTCACCAACAAAAAAAAGAACGTTCATTCCATTGGGGGGCAAGATGATGTCCTACCTTGTTCTATTTTGCATTACATTCGGTATGATCCCTAATACATTCGCTACAATATATATATATATATATATATATATATATATATATATATATATATATATATATATATATACACATACACATATACCTTTCTTATAATGCTACCGAAAGGCGCACCATAACCAGACGAATCCATTGATATGAATATCCCATTATCGCCAATCAGTTCCACGGCTTTTAAAAAATTTGGACGGTAGGGTAGGACCAGCTCAAGGTACAGTCCGACTGTGTCTCATCATCTCACACTACTCCTCAGGGTATTCTGGAGGCCTGCCACCCTCCCAGCTCGCCCCATGCACACTTCGTCGGACGCATGGACGTCAATACGTCCGATGGTAGCGGACACCTCCCAACAACACCAACTCTTAGTACACGCGGCTGACATGTGGCAAAGTAGAACAGCACACTTCCCGGTTGCAGCTCGAGGTAGGACAAACAACGACCATACATCTAACAACAATTCATGGCATGCTAAACATTCTCCGCATAATATAGTTCAACCAATTTGGTTGGTTATTTGGGTTGTAGGGCGCCTCGACTACTGAGGTCATTTTGCGCCCAGTTCAACCAATTTGAAGAAGGGATTATTCAAAGTTGGATGCCCAGTTTGGCTCCAATGTTGATAACGAAACGAAGTATTCATTCTCAAGCGTTGCAGATATACCGACAGAAAGGCGACATGATGAAAACACACCAAGGAGGACAAAACGAAGACAAGAGTGACGAAAAAAAAAACAATAGGAATATGAAGCGTCTCGTACAAATATCGAGAATATGGTACAAATATCGAAGCATACAGAGAGCAGAAATACTGTTCTATTGCATAGCATTCCTAGCATGTCGGATTATGTTCGGGTGCGGGTAAACGTGCTCGCTTCATCTGCCTATGCACGTGTGAACGTGCTCGTTTCATCTGCCTAGGCACGTGTGAACGTGTTCGCTTCACCTGTCTGGGTGGGTGTAAAAGTGGTCTTCTAACCTGCCAGGGCACGTGTGCACGCGTCCGTCCAACCGCTAGGCGCGAGCGTACACATTCGACCCATCTATCTGGCGTATGTATGTATATATATACATATATATATATATATATATATATATATATATATATATATATATATATATATATATATATATATATATATACATGCTTGTACGAATGAACGGGTGTCTGCAAGGGTTCGTTCCGCCTATCAGGGTGCATGTGCACATGCTCGTCTCACCTAAGTTCGTGCTTGATCGAGTCGAGCACGAACCAGCGTTGTTTCCAGGATTTCAACAGCACACCGCGCTTGTAGAGGTAGCCCTCATGGGTGCGGTTCTCGGCGACGTTCGACGAGAACTGGTCGTAGAACTGCTGCGACGGCGTCTGGTGGTGGTGTGACGTCACCGCTGAAACACACGTCACGTCATCGGCTGCCAACGCGAGGCATGAGGCGCGTGGTCTGGTCCATCACTGATCGAAACCACGGCAGCAAGATAGTGGAAATACAGAAACGTAACGGCAAATCAATACCAGTGGCTATGTTTTGTATGGATATCTACGTGCAAATCAGACACGTTCACAGGTTACCATGGCTTTTAGTTCGTGTGCTGTCATCATAATGTGCACATAAATTGAAATGAGTGAGATACAAGGTAGTGGTTATGCTTATTGGGTTTACGACACGTCGACCGCTGAGTCATGTAGCGTCGTCAATCTCTCACACTGATTGGTTGCGGGCGAAGAGTAACGACAGGTGAGGCTCGAACTCACAATATTTCGATTGCTAGACTGGCAACTTATCCCAAAACCACTCTTCGTCCAGATGGAAAGTAAAGCATAAGCAAGTGGACAGCAGCAGTTCGCCTCCAACCTGTAACAGAGCCTCGAACCTCGTCTCACGTGGAGCATAGCTCCAACAACCCGGCAAAGGCCAAACCTGCAGTATGCTGCCATGCCAACATTTCAACAAATCTGAATCATCGATGCGGCAGGTCGGCCTACTTTTATATTGTCTACTTATTCGGTAGTTTATGACGCATTTTATGCCCGACCACGGCTAACGGTGTCGACCACGCTATTTCGACAGTGGGCCGCGAGATTTGGAAATGTTTCGAGTGATGCCAATGCTGAACCTCGGACCATCGCATCTAGAGCTCAACATATTAACCTGGCCCATCCAATATAGTTTGGCAACCGGTGACGTCACATGGGTTGAACAATTGCCCAGTCCAGTATGCGCTCCAGCGAAATTTCCGTGTTTTCCACACATTTCCGATCTTAAATATCATCAAAATGCGACAAAATTGGGTTCATTAGAAAGCTGGAAGAACCTTGTCCACGAATATTAGCGTCATTTTCCCCTAACACTAATACTTTTCGCTTCGACCCAAGCTTTTACTGTCTTCATGCCGAACGCCGCAGGTATCCCGCCATGATGTATGATGAGACAGGCCAACTGAAGACCACGGGTGGGTAGGAGTGGTAGGAGCAAGTAAGAGTTAACCGTTGCAACATAATTCCTCCACACTCGGTGGAGGGGAGTAAACAAGGGTGGGGACACTGGAGGCATGCGCCCCTCCGGTCAGGAAAAGGTGCCAGTAACAATATATTTAGGCTACCGGCGGAGGTACCGATACTGGTTAGAATTTCACGCTCATATCACTGTTAGCCAAATTCGCTGGCTGGCAGACATGTGCAGATATTGCGGCAGGTTTTAAGGATTGTTTTCCATTTTTCATTCCTGTGCATCTAGACCAAGGGTGTTTTTCAATATAATTTTGAGGGGCAAATACCCCCAGTCCCCCACTTTAGCCCTTGAACATGGGGTACCATGGAGTGTGCGTCCAATATATTTTTGGCTTCTTATTACCTTCATGTATTTGGCATTGCAATCATTTTAAAAACATAGCACCTGTGACCAATATATAATACATATATATATTACATATTACATATATATATATATATATATATATATATATATATATATATATATATATATATATATGTATGGATTCATAAACCACATTAAAGCACACATTTAGTGGTAGGCCTAGGCTCCTATTTTGCAAATCCAGCTATGGCTTCACTTTCAATTCGTCAAATTTTAAGGGTTAGGAACGATTAGGGTAGGTTAGGTTATAAGATAACGATATTATAGGAACGACAAACGATATGTTGAGGGCTATTGGACCTTATGAATTGAAGAAATTCTGCCACCAATTTAAGAGCATGTTGAATAACCTAGGAATCCAAACAAAATTCCTCAGCCTCATGTTTAATTTACGTGATGTCACAGTATCCTAGTAGATTCTACTAAAAAACGCACATCCCTGCCACAGTGTAAAATAATTAAACATGTTGCCTGGAAATTCACAGTTAATGGACTTGTGCTATTTCATCCTTGTCTTAGGTTTTTACCATTTTGCCACATGATGTATGGGCAGTCATCACACACACGGCTGCTAAATAATGTAAAATGCATGTAACTGAAGTGAAAGGAATTCCGATTTTTAATCCTTAAGTGGCAATCCTGTATTTTCTTCCAATCTTTCACTATTCCCAAGCAACTTCTTCCTTCATCCACACAGTTAATGGTGAAGTAATTTTATGACACTGCCCTGCCAACGTCACTCGGGCTGGAATTAGACAACCTACTAGATTCCGTCGTACTCTTTAGTATTAGCACCCAGATATTAACCACTCGATCTGCCCTGCCCCGACCTACTTTTCGACCAATTACAATCGTCGACATGGCGCACCTGGTGATGGTGAATTGGGGTTTGGGGCGCACCTGAGCCGATGCTGGTCCTCTCGTAGTTGACGTCCTTGCCGCCAGTGGTGCCACCCGGCTCGACTGCCGCTTTGTACTTGGTGCAGTTCTTAGCCACATACTCCACACACTTCTCGTGCGAGTTGTAGCCGCAGTCGACGCACCTCATCCCGGTCTGTGGCAGAGCGAGATCAAGGGTCAACAGTCAGAAGCACCGCAAGACGCCTAAACTTTCAGTGCTTGTGTGTTGGTTAGTTATTAGGGTTTTAGGGCGCATCAACTGCAGTGGTTATACAGCGCCCCAGTGTGTGCGTGTATGTGTAGTGGGTGCGTGGGTGCGTGGGTGCGTGCGTGCGTGCGTGCGTGCGTGCGTGCGTGCGTGCGTGCGTGCGTGCGTGCGTGTGTGTGTGTGTGTGTGTGTGTGTGTGTGTGTGTGAAGTTTTTGTGGTGTACCAGGTTGGAAGGGGATGGTGAAGCGACACGTTTGTAACCATAATTCCACGTGGTATTTTATGCGCGAGCACACGAAGCGTTGTATAAGTGACACCACTTCATTACCCATTTATACGGATCAACATCAAACATCAACTAACCTAACCTCTTGAAAGTCGCTGTAATAGCGACTTTCAAAGAGCATTTCGCAAGACCGCTATGACATCACCTGAACACAACTTTTTTTTGGCTTTCAATGAGCTTGGCAGATATTCGGCTATTTCATGCAAACATTTGCATCTTTTTACCATTCTAGAACTCCCGTCATTTCAGCATGGTTTGTTGCCATATTCAAATACTTTTGGCTTAATTATCAGCTTTCAGGAATACATTTTGATAGCCTTAGCACAATTGTTCCCGAATTATATTTATGGGCTTAAAGGAAAGTGTCATCCACTAACGATGATGCATATAAGGAAGAAACAAATAACACCGAGCTGACATAGTTGCCGAAAGGTGTCATGAACACGCCTTACACTACATGACCGGCCCAGTAACCCCCTACGAAGAAAGGCGTGGTGAACACTGCTTAACCCGCGCAAGTCCGGGGGCAGATATCTGCCCCCCTCCGGCTTTGCCTCATTTGCCACCAAACTAATACGGTTAGCAAGGTCAAACCTCGCATAGCTGTTCATTGTTCTTTTCCACATATCCTCATACATTTTTAATCCTGGGTCATCTCAGGTCAGGTCACCAGGTCAGGCGAAGTGACCCAACTACACTCGGAGTTCTAGGTGGCATAACTTCCACAAGAATTGAGCGACGGATTAAAAATTTATAGCATGTCATGATCTCATCAGGGATCATAATATGAATATCGTTTTTTTTTTCGTAGTAATGACCTTAGGTCAGGTCGCTGCCATGGCTTCCCCAGTATAGGGCTAAGGTAAAATATACAAATGTTTCCTAGTTACATATTTGCGGTCGGAATGATCTCACAACGGTTGTGGCATGTAGATGGAAGCTATGCTCAATGCTACCGCTGACATTTTTGCTCAGTGACCTCACCAAGGTCTCTGAGGTCACCTGAGATCACCACACATTTATGCGCATTACGTCGCACTACATTGAGCTAGAAGGCTGAAATTACCGTTATTGTGCTTGTATCGTCAAGACGTGTCGATTGATACCTTACATGACCTCCCTAGGCCTTTACCTGAGGTCATGATTTCATGACCTTGGCCTGAGTTTCGGTTGACCTGACCTTAAATTACACCGCGTATTGTCGGTAGCGTATTTCAAGGACTGTCGAATAGCGTTCGCCATTCGTTTCTATCTGTTACAGGCCCTGCGATATTTGTCAATATCTGAGTGCCACCTGATCTGGTCAAATTTGACCTATGATGGCTCAGTGACCTGAATGATGACCTGAGCGAAAAATGACCGAAACACTTTCGATAGAGCCGTCACCAGCTATCCAACGCAGTTTTCCGTTTCACGCTAGCTAGCATAGTTCCAGAGATCTTAGGGGGCAGACACCTGCCCCCCCCCCCCGGACATGCGAAGTTGGCGCGGACCGCCGGACGTGCGAGTGTTAAACTACATGACTACAATACCGGCCCAGTAACCATTATGAAGGAAGGTCCCATACGACACCTGCCGAACCCAAACATGAATAGCACCGACATAGGGAACGTACATAACCGACGCGGACACCTCAGACGTACAGAGCACAGCTGTCTGATCAACACTACGCAAAGTAAACACATAACTTTGTGTCCAGATTTCAACCTCATACATATGTACTAAATACTTGGTCTACCTAACAACCACCAGCTCGACGCACCTTGACCAGGCCCCAGAGGACGTGGTTGCAGTAGTCGCAGTAGGTGGGCGTGGTGTAGTTGCACTTCTCAAACCGGTGCGGCGCCGAGTAGACCTGAGCGGAGTCTGCGCCGCTGTTGCCGGACATCTTGCCGCGCAGGATCAGGTCGATGGTGCTGCGCTTGTGGAAGAAGCGGCCGTGGTGCCGAATCATCTGCGTGTTGAACGATGCTTGCCGCTGCGGGGCGGAGCACGAGCGGTCACCGGCTATCATGGGGCAACAGGGAAGGTCAAAAGGTGACAGGGGTGGTCACAGGGTGAGAGGGGCCGTCACAGGGCGATAGGAGCCACTACAGGGTGATAGGCGGTCACAGGGTGATAGGGGCGACTACAGGGTGATAGGCGGTCACAGGATAACGGGACGGGATGAGGTTGAGGATCACACGGAATCAGGGGCGACCATAGGGAGACATGTGGATTCAAATGCAGGCAGGCGAGGGGTGGGCATAAGGTGGCTAGTGGAACAGGGCCAGCAGTGCTTTTAACAACAACAACAAAACACACTTACGAGGGCGGGGGAGGTCAGGCGAACAGACAGTGTTAGCGGGTGCGGGCATCGTGAAATCACTACCGAAAAGAACAGGTTCCAGCGAACGGCGCGACATCACAGACTGCGGCGGAAGCCACAAGACGCTCCATCACATCAACACAAAGCAAACATCACACCATTGATATCTGACAGTGAACCATAGTCACACGCACACGACCAGCGACGGTCCAAACCAACTATCAGAACTGTGCGATTAGAACCCAGCAACACGATGGAATTTTTCAAACTATACTACAGGAAACCATCGAAACTACACGACACGGGACACGCCACAAACTAATTATCCAGACGGAAAAGACCTCAAACTGGCCACCGCCGGGTCCCGACGTCCGCGGCAGTCGGTCGGAGCGCCCACTAACCGTCAGCGGGTCGGCGTTGGGTATATCCAACTTGTCCCACACGTTCTTCCACTGCTGCGGCAGGTGTCGAGCTCCGTCTCCAGCCGGTGGATCTCCTCCAGGTAGTAGGTGAACACGTCCTGCAGATGGTGCGGCGGGTCGTAGCTGGGGTCAAGGGTCAGAATGGGTCACTGACGGCCATCAGTTGGTTGGTTGGTTGTTATCATTACAACACATCGACCGCTCTAAACATATTGTATCGCCGATCTATCGCGTCGATCGGTCACAGACGAGAGAGGAACGGGGGTGGGGAAGGATTAAAACCCACAACCTTCTGATTGGAAGACGAGCGTCCTACCCCGGACCACCCTCCCCACATAGGGAATATGGATGAATTACCCAGTAACCTCACCCTGCTGGGAATACAGACGTATCACCCGATCGTTCCTGGTGCATACATACGCCGGCCAAGCTACTCATCATGTCGAGTACAGACGACTCGCTATACTCGTCACCCTGCTGATCACAGACGACCTGCTGAACCCTTCACCAAGCTATGCGCAAGAGACCCGCTGCTACACTCCTCTCACCCTGCCGTGAGCGTGCGGCGCGTGCTGGCGCTGGAGCTGCCATCGGCCGCCTCGGCCTCCTCCTGGCGCTG
>JAOTOL010000305.1:0-39609 GCA_034440575.1 Imbricaverruca yamaguchii | reverse complement strand
CCGACACACCACCGGCCGGCACACCACCAGCCGGCACACCACCAGCCGACACACCACCAGCCGCTGCCGGCACACCACCGGCCGCTGCCGACACACCACAGCCGCTGCCGACACACCACCGGCCGCTGCCGACACACCACCGGCCACCTGCCGACACACCACCGGCCGCTGCCGACACCACACACACCACCGGCCGCTGCCGGCACACCACCGGCCGCTGCCGGCACACCACCGGCCGCCGACAGCACCACCAGCCGCTGCCGACACACCACCGGCCGCTGCCGACACACCACCGGCCACTGCCGACACACCACCGGCCGCTGCCGACACACCACCGGCCGCTGCCGACACACCACCGGCCACTGCCGACACACACCACCGGCCGCTGCCGACACACCACCGGCCACTGCCGACACACCACCGGCCGCTGCCGACACACAACCGGCCGCTGCCGACACACCACACACACCACCGACCGCTGCCGACACACCACACACCACCGACCGCTGCCGACACACCACATACACCACCAGCCGCTGCCGACACCACACACACCACCGACCGCTGCCGACACACCACCGGCCACTGCCGACACACCACCGGCCGCTGCCGACACACCACCGGCCGCTGCCGACACACCACCGGCCGCTGCCGACACTACCGGCCGCTGCCGGCACACCACACACACCACCGGCCGCTGCCGACACACCACACACACCACCGGCCGCTGCCGACGCACCACACACCACCGGCCGCTGCCGACACACCACACACACCACCGGCCGCTGCCGACACACCACACACACCACCGGCCGCTGCCGACACACCACCGGCCGCTGCCGACACACCACACACACCACCGGCCGCTGCCGACACACCACCGGCCGCTGCCGACACACCACCGGCCGCTGCCGACACACCACACACACCACCGGCTGCCCGACACACCACACACACCACCGGCCGCTGCCGACACTCCACCAGCCTCTGCCGACGCACAACCGGCCGCTGCTGGCACACAACCGGCCGCTGCCGACACACAACCGGCCGCTGCTGGCACACAACCGGCCGCTGCCGTCACACCACCGGCCGCTGCCGACACACCACCGGCCGCTGCCGACACACAACCGGCCGCTGCCGGCACACAATCGGGCGCTGCCGACACACAACCGGCCGCTGCCGGCACACACAACCGGGCGCTGCCGATACAACACCGGCCACTGCCGACACACTACCGGCCGCTGCCGACACATCAGCAGCCCGCCGACACATCAGCAGCCCGCCGACACATCAGCAGCCCGCCGACACATCAGCAGCCCGCCGATACATCAGCAGCCCGCCGACACATCAGCAGCCCGCCGACACATCAGCAGCCCGCCGACACATCAGCAGCCCGCCGACACATCAGCAGCCCGCCGACACTCCACATCTGCAGGCGGCTGTCGGCGGCCGCCGAGGCTAATCTGACATAGCCGTCAAGACAACGTGACGATAATGGTACACCGATGCACTTTCTGTGGTCGTTATGCCACCCGGTTGCCAGTTTATTAGCATTTGATACTGTAGTAGTTTTGTGTTGCTTTGCGACTCTTCTTCTTCCATTCTTTTGGTGTTTCACATCGGGGATGGCTTCCTGACAAATCATCAAGGCTCAAAGTATCGAGTGGATAAACACCGAAAGTAGAATATTGAATGGTGAAAAATTGAAAGCATTAAAATTTGAACCACTAAGTTTTGAATGCTCACAACATCGAGCAAGCAAGCCGTCGCATCTCAAAGTATCGAATGCGCAAAATATCTAGCACGCGGAGTATGAAGTGTACATTGTATCGATCATTAACACGCGCACTGGAGGGGGGCGAAATTCGCCCACCCCTCCGGGTTTTCGCAGATAACCCCAGATTTTATCGGCCGATATACGCCATTGTTTGTGTACCTGCCAACAAATGCCCTGCGCGTTGTTTGAAGTAAGAAAAAGTAAAATCAACCGAACATTTTTCGAGTTAGGGGTCGCTAAATTGAAAACATTTTTATCAGCGCCAGATCACAAATGTCGGCGCTGATATGTCCATGATATTAGCAACGCATTCGCATTCGCATTCAGCATCCTATTCCCATACTCTCCGAATTCGTTCATTTTTTCAGGATATGATCTTCGTCACTTGCAAAAGTAAGGCGAACGACGATTCTTCAGTAGGACGAGCGGTTCGACCTCCAGAGGTCCAGAGAGGTCACTCGGGTCAAAAACGGTGTACCGTATAAAATTCGAAGTATTTCACTTAGCCGAATGATTCCAACACCTAGATGTCCGCTGTCCATCAAAGTGGCAGCACATCAAATTACGTAAACTTCAATGACACGGTTTGACCTCAGGTCACCGAAATTGGTTTTACTTATGTACTATATCTATTTGCGGGGTACCGAATAAAACCATGGTGAATCATTGCAAATGCCTGGTTTTTGCAGGTCATAGTCTACATAGCACGTACATACAGCACATGAATCAAGGTGACCCATTGTGGCCACTGATTCATCACCATTCGCCAAAAATGCCCAAGAAATGGCACTATACCAAATTCTTGTGTACCCGATATTTTCCGCAAAATTTTACTTGCCACGACGAAAAAACACCCAGACATTGGTTATGGCCCATGGATGCAGCACATTGAAGCATCTGACCTACAATCTCATAGTTTGACCTATATTCGCAAATTACTGTTTTGACCATGCATTATTGCCATCTACGGGGTACCTGATAATACCATCCTAAGCACATTCATCGGATGAACATTAGCGCCAAAAAATGTCCAATCCGACAAGAAAGCAGCACATCCAAGCATGTCACCTTCAAGCTCACCATCTGACCTCAGGTCAACTAAGATTTTAACATTACACCCTATGGGAATATCACGGTGTACCGAATACAACTTTCATGAATACATTTATCGGATGGATATTAGCGTCGAATAATCGCACAACAAGCAAGGACGCAGCACATCCGAGCATGTGCCCATCAGTGCAAGCGTTTGACCTCAGGTCAGGTTTTATGAAATTCAGAAAAGAAAGTGGTCCACTTGGGTACCGTATGTGGGCCAAACAAAGCACGCAAAATAGACTATCTCAACACTGATGCATGCACTAGCAACATAAGAAGCAGCCCACTGCGTGACCTGACCCAAATCGATGACGCATTTCATCAGGTAGCACTAGCGTCCTATTCAACAACGCATTCAGAAACAAATTCACCAATATTCTCCAATTCGTCTGAACATTTGACACAACCTTCGCAACCACACCCGTACATGCATCCCGGAACCATTTTCTGCTACGACAAACCGTTTTGCCTTCAGAGGCGAAAAGGTCAGCGAGGTCAAATCTGGGGTACCGCATAACTTCCCTGATAATTCACTTATTGGGATCATTAAAACGTTTGTGCAATCGCTATCACGGTGGCATGCAGCACCCCAAGTCAACTGGTCACTCGAAGCCACCATTTGACCTCAGGTCAACGAAGATTTTAACATTACACCCTATGGGAATATCACGGTGTACCGAATAAAACTTTCATAAATACATTTATCGGATGGATATTAGCGTCGAATAATCGCACAACGAGCAAGGACGCAGCACATCCGAGCATGTGTCCGTCAGTGCAAGCGTTTGACCTCAGGTCAGGTTTTATGAAATTTATAAAAGAAAGTGGTCCACTTGCGTACCGTATGTGGGCCAAACAAAGCATTCAAAATGGACTATCTCAACACTGATGCATGCACTAGCAACATAAGAAGCAGCACACTGCGTGATCTGACCTCTATCGATGACGCATTTCATCAGGTAGCACTAGCGTCCTATTCAACAACGCATTCAGAAACAAATTCACAATGTTCTCCAATTCGTCTGAACATTTGACACAACCTTCGCAACCATACCCGTACATGCATCCCGGAACCATTTTCTGCTACGACAAACCGTTTTGCCTTCAGAGGCGAAAAGGTCAGCGAGGTCAAATCTGGGGTACCGCATAACTTCCCTGATAATTCACTTATTGGGATCATTAAAACGCTTGTGCAACCGCTATCACGGTGGCATGCAGCACACCAAGTCAACTGGTCACTCGAAGCCACCATTTGACCTCAGGTCAACGACGATTTTAACACTACACCCTATGGGAATATCACGGTGTACCGAATAAAACTTTCATAAATACATTTATCGGATGGATATTAGCGTCGAATAATCGTCCACCGAGCAAGGATGCAGCACATCCGAGCATGTGTCCGTCAGTGCAAGCGTTTGACCTCAGGTCAGGTTTTATGAAATTCAGAAAAGAAAGTGGTCCACTTGGGTACCGTATGTGGGCCAAGCAAAGCATTCAATGTGGACTATCTCAACACTGATGCATGCACTAGCAACATAAGAAGCAGCACACTGCGTGATCTGACCTCTATTGATGACACATTTCATCAGGTACAACTAGCGTCCTATTCAACAACGCATTCAGAAACCAATTAACCAATGTTCTCCGATTCGTGTGAAAATTTGATACAACCTTCGCAGACATACCGGTACATGCATCCCGGAAACCATTTTCTGCTACGACGAACCGTTTTGCCTTCAGAGGCGAAAAGGTCAGCGAGGTCAAATCTGGGGTACCGCATAACTTCCCTGATAATTCACTTATTGGGATCATTAAAACGCTTGTGCAACCGCTATCACGGTGGCATGCAGCACACCAAGTCAACTGGTCACTCGAAGCCACCATTTGACCTCAGGTCAACGAAGATTTTAGCACTACACCCTATGGGAATATCACGGTGTACCGAATAAAACTTTCATGAATACATTTATCGGATGGATATTAGCGTCGAATAATCGTCCACCGAGCAAGGATGCAGCACATCCGAGCATGTGTTCGTCAGTGCAAGCGTTTGACCTCAGGTCAGGTTTTATGAAATTCAGAAAAAGAAAGTAGTCTACTTGGGTACCGTATGTGGGCCAAGCAAAGCATTCAAAATAGACTATCTCAACACTGATGCATGCACTAGCAACATAAGAAGCAGCACACTGCGTGACCTGACCCCTATCGATGACGCATTTCATCAGGTAGCACTAGCGTCCTATTCAACAACGCATTCAGAAACAAATTCACAATGTTCTCAAATTCGTCTGAACATTTGACACAACCTTCGCAACCATACCCGTACATGCATCCCGAAACCATTTTTTGCTACGACGAACCGTTTTTCATTAAGAGGCGAAAAGGTCAGCGAGGTCAAATCTGGGGGTACTGCATAACTTCCCTGATATTTCAGTTATTGGGATCATTCAAACGCTTGTGCAACCGCTATCACGGTGGCATGCAGCACACCAAGTCAACTGGTCACTGAACCCACCATTTGACCTCAGGTCAACGACGATTTAACATTACACCCTAGGGGAATATCACGGTGTACGAATAAAACTTTCATAAATACATTTATCGGATGGATATTAGCGTCGAATAATCGTCCACCGAGCAAGGATGCAGCACATCCGAGCATGTGTTCGTCAATGTGTTTGACCTCAGGTCAGGTTTTATGAAATTTAGAAAGAAAGTGGTCCACTTGGGTACCGTATGTGGGCCAAGCAGCATTCAATGTGGACTATCTCAACACTGATGCATGCACTAGCAACATAAGAAGCATAGCAACGCTAGTTGTACCTGATGAAATGCGTCATCGATAGAGGCAGATCACGCAGTGTGCTGCTTCTTATGTTGCTAGTGCATGCATCAGTGTTGAGATAGTCCACATTGAATGCTTGCTTGGCCCACATACGGTACGCAAGTGGACCACAATTTTTCTAAATTTCATAAAACCTGACCTGAGGTCAAACGCTTGCACTGACGGGACACATGCTCGGATGTGCTGTGTCCTGCCTGTTGTGCGATTATTCGACGCTAATATCCATCCGATAAATGTATTCAGGAAAGTTGTATTCGGTACACCGTGATATTCCCATAGGTGTAATGTTAAAATCTTAGTTGACCTGAGGTCAGATGGTGAGCTTGAAGGTGACATGCTTGGATGTGCTGCTTTCTTGTCGGATTGGACATTTATTGGCGCTAATGTTCATCCGATGAATGTGCTTAGGATGGTATTATCAGGTACCCCGTAGATGGCAATAATGCATGGTCAAAACAGTAATTTGCGAATATAGGTCAAACTACGAGATTGTAGGTCAGATGCTTCAATGTGCTGCATCCATGGACCATAACCAATGTCTGGGTGTTTTTTTCGTCGTGGCAAGTAAAATTTTGCGGAAAATATCGGGTACACAAGAATTTGGTATAGTGCCATTTCTTGGGCATTTTTGGCGAATGGTGATGAATCAGTGGCCACAATGGGTCACCTTGATTCATGTGCTCTATGTACGTGCTATGTAGACTATGACCTGCAAAAACCAGGCATTTGCAATGAGTCACCATGATTTTATTCGGTACCCCGCAAATAGATATAGTACATAAGTAAAACCAATTTCGGTGACCTGAGGTCAAACCGTGTCATTGAAGTTTACGTGCTTTGATGTGCTGCCACTTTCATGGACAGCGGACATCTAGGTGTTGGAATCACTCGGCTAAGTGAAATACTTCGAATTTTATACGGTACACCGTTTTTGACCCGAGTGACCTCTCTGGACCTCTGAGGTCGAACCGCTCGTCCTACTGAAGAATCGTCGTTCGCCTTACTTTGCAAGTGACGAAGATCATATCCTGAAAAAATGAACGAATTCGGAGAGTATGCGAATAGGATGCTGAATGCGAATGCGAATGCGTTGCTGATATCATGGACATGGCGCTGATGCGCTTCCGTATATTAGCAAAAAGGAAGTGTTCTTGGCAAACTAGCGACTCGTTTGATGTACATTGTCATGCTACATTGTTCCAGAGTCATGTCAAGTCACCGAGGTCAAGTCAGGTCAAGTTCATAACAGGTTAACACACGCCCTAGAGGGGGGGTATGGCGAAATCCGCCAATCCTTCCGATTTTTCGTACATAACTCCATATTGTACCGGCCGATATAGGCCAATTTTTTTCGCGTACCTGCTTAGAAATGACTGGCTCATTGCTTAAAGCAAGAAAAATGAAAATCTGCCGAGAAGTTTTCAAGTTAGGGGGCGTTAAATTAAAAACAATTCGCAGCGCCAGACCACAAAAAATGAAGTGTCCTTAACAACACTAGCGACTTGTTTGATGCATATTGTTATGCTATATATTTTAAAAGTCATGTTAGGTTGCCGAGGTCAAGTCAGGTCAAGTTCATGATAGGCTAATGGAACCAAACTTGGTCAACTGGAATGTCATAAATGCAAATGGCTCAGGCGGTTGATATCACTTTACATGTTACTCCCTATACATCCCGAAATCTACTGTTTGTCATTGTGTGCCTAAGCGTTTCCATACTTTATTCATGTATTTCACTCCTTTCTTTGCGGAAGCCGATTGTACCGAGCCGCCCAACGGAGCAGTCGGGATGGAAGCCCGGTTCCGGTAACTGGAGCAGGTAATGACCTAGTGCTCCTATATAGGTGACCTGAGGTAAAATGGTGGATCTGACATCTGTATTGCATCATTAGTAATGTCGAAAACATAATTAATGACAATTTTGGAGCACTTAAACACAACCACGGCGATCCATAACAATGACATGCGAAGTCACGCAAAAGCAGAACATTTTGCAATTTTGACCTCATTTGACCTTGAAGATATCGACCTAAGGTCATGAACTTTGCACACAATAGAGTTCACTATCGTGCCTATCCACCCTGTGAATTTTGTTGCTCTAGCCTTCATAGGGGCTGAGATCTTAGGGGGCGGAATCCGCCCCCTCCAGTGCGCGTTATTTTCCAGAGGCCCTCCAGGGCGCGTGTTAAACAAAAAATCCAATAAAATACATTAAAGCCGCCTAGCCCAATCGCTCTAGTCAGGCGCGCACCCAAGATTTTTCCATGGGGGGGCGGACCGAAAAAGGGAACTTCGCCGGCTCCAAAAGGGCACTTGACCGGCTCCAAAAGGGCACTTTGCAGCCCGGGGCACACTGGAAAGTTTGTTGACCGGGGGGGGCGTGAAAAAATTGTTTGGCCAAAAGGGCAGTTTTGGGCCAAAGGGCACCTTTGGCGCAGGCGGAGCACATAAGGCAGGTGATTTTTGGGCTAAATGTGGGACATTCGGCCAATAGGGCACTTTGGTCTCATGTGGGGCCCGGGCCTCCTGCCCCCCCTCCGGTGCACCTATGGCTCTAGTCAAGGCACCTACCTATTTGTAACTTCCCTCATCATTCAACTTTCGGATTTGAAAGGCAGCATTCGTTAACTACACTATGAAGCTTAAATGTCAGTGCCATGTCTAGTTGGCAGTAGTAATGCCCACCAGTCGGATTTGAAAGGCAGCATTCGTTAACTACACTATGAAGCTTAAATGTCAGTATCATGTCTAGTTGGCAGTAGTAATGCACACCAGCCAATGATAAAATGCATGAATGACTGCCGCACACTGAGTGTGCTTGGGGCAGGTGGTTAATTGGAACATGATTGATAATAACATGTTATTTTCCTTGTTGACGATGCATCATGCTGCAGAGCAATGTCCGCATATACTCAACTCATATATTTATGGATGGAGAATTACGTCTATTTGAGTCCTGATGGGGCCCTTACCCCATCATCTTCATTTCACTCTCCACATCCCCAATGCATGCCTTGCCCTCTCCCCAACCTTGAACCACTGATCTGGGAGCTGTACCTATATACATGCGTGGATACATTTAAAAGTTATCAAAGAGGAAATAGATACTGCCAATTGTGCATGCAGGAAATGTGTGGTTATGTGGTTGGTGGGGCCCATCCTATTGCGCCCCATGTTCAGAGAGCAAGAAGTTGGTGGAGTGGAGCCATGACAAAGATGGCCACCCAACAAGAGCCACTGCCTACGCATAACCCCCCCAAAATAAGCTCCGCCTCTGATACCTTGCATTGTGAGGTCAATCAGCGATACAAAGTAGTACCTCGGAGCAAAATTAAGCATTTCTTTCCGAAAAAAAAAAAAAACACAGGAGTGAACATGGAACGAGGGTAAGAAATCACGCCTCCATAAAACTGAATTTTACATTTTCTTAATCTTAAGCCTCCATTAACCCGCTTTACAAATTAACGTGTCTGGCAGAATTAGTTCGGACAATCACATTCATCAGGGCAGTATTCACGTAAACCAGGATTATACTCGTATTCTAAAATCCTGGGCTATATTTTTCAAATCACGTGGTTGTTAATATATTTAGTCTATAAATGAATCAAAAGACTACATACACCTCACATCAAACACCCGGTTATGGGATCATAACGTGAATTGGCTGGCAAGCTGGAGGAGATCGAATTTCATCTGTTGCAGCGGACGTGCCATATACAAAAATTCAACAGCTATATACAGTCTGCTTCATATTGTACATAGCATACGAACCAATGATCTCATAAAGGCAAGCGCTTATAATTACGTCCAGACTATTTCTAGTTAATGAGGACAGTGCACATAAACAGCATTTGTTTAGTACTTCACCTGATCCTAATATATTATAATTATTAACTTGCATGATTATACTGAAGGCCTGCTTCTCTTTCGAAGCGTCTTCTGTTTGTAAGGTTTCAGGGCTGCTCTAAATTATAGCAGCACAAAATCATCCATGATAGCGTCTTTCATGAACATCGATGTATGTCGTCGCTGCTTGTTTCATTTTGAAGTACTGAAAGTCTTCTAATCTCGATAGCTTAGTACATCAAAACTGCCTGTCAACCTGGCACCTCTGACAGGGACAGATACAGGGACACTGTGGGCATGCGTTCCCTTATCAAAAGGTGACACCCTTCCGGCAGGGTAAGGCGCCCCGTCAGAAAGGCTCGAATACACTCTCCACCTCAGTGGACTCTTCAACCGACGTCACCCTTTCCAGGGACGGCACTCTTGGAGACGATGAGGTGCCCGTCCAGCATGCTCAAGTATTCCTAGCGATGCCCGCCCTTCCTGCCAGGGTGAGAGGCAAGCGACGACGTGTGGCCTCAGCTGCTGAGTGCGTCGTAAAGCGGCAATCCAATCCAGTGTGCTCAAGTGCACCCCTCCCCCGCTCCGACAAAACATGCCCCCATGAGCATTCTGGATCCGCCACTGCATCTCTGAAAGCATTAGCATATGCAACACAGGTATTCAGGGCCTGACGTTTCTCCTTGACGTTGCGATTAACCTCAAGGCAAAAGCAGGACGTACACGGTGGGTGATATGCATCCCGGGCAATGAGACTCGACATTCGGCCCATTAATTTATCATAGAACACTATGCAGCAGATATTTCATGTCATGTTCGGCCAGGCAAGGGCAATGGAGTCTACTGGTCAGATACTCGTGTCATCATTGGCTGGCAGTCCTCAAAAGCAAATGGTCACAATGAGTCAGCTGTATACAAATACAAGATCCCATATCGAGAATGCGCAAACCCATATATTGGAAAGATATATACGCTATATATATATATATATATATATATATATATGTGTGTGTGTGTGTGTGTGTGTGTGTGTGTGTGTGTGTGTGTGTGTGTGTGTGTGTGTGTGTGTATGTCATGTGAATATCATATGCCACTGCTGCGCGACATCTTTAAAAGAACCGAGAGCACCTGAAGCAGCACCAGTCTTCAGAAATTTTGCACAAAAAAAATTCGCAAGGGCTGACAGGGAGCACCGGTGTGTGACACGCATGGGCTGATGGAGGCTACCGGTGAAGAGCTTGGAGGAGCTGATGTCAGGTGCGCCGTTGTAGGGCACGTAGAAGCTGATGACATCTGACATCAGGAGCGCCGGTGAAGGGCATGGAGGAGCTTGCGTCAGGGGCGATGATCCGGGGCATGCAGAAGCTGATGCAACAGCACCGGCGCTCGGCATGTAGGATCTAATTGGGTATTCAACGAACGTCACATGATTTAGGTCGACGGGACACCTTGGACAAGATGATTGCTGGTTGGTTGGTTATTGGTTTTACAACAAATCGACCGTTGAGTCATGTAGCGTCGCCAATCTCTCACGCCGATTGGTCGCGGGCGAAGAGTACCGACAGGTGAGGAGTCGACAAGATGATTGCTAAAATATCGGAATTCTGAATAAAGAGCTTTCTGAGAAATAAGCCTCCTAAGCAGGAATCTTCTGAACAGGGGTGCCCTGATCACAGGTTGGACAAATAAGCCGAGTCTGCTGGACAAGCCCCCGCCCCCTCCTCTAAGCAAACGGCGCTAGGCGCTCTCTGTGTAAGCTTTCTGCTGACAGGACACTTCTGGACAACATGTCTCCAAAACACGGGTTCACTGGACAAGTACAAAGAGTCAGCAGGGCCTGAACAGAGTCCTACCACAAACGGGCTTTCTGAACGGAGGCCTCCTGAGCAACAGGTTCCTATAACATGAGCATTCTGAACGGGAGACCTCGACAGTCCTCCCACATGAATGCCTCTTAATTAAGGTCCCGCTAAAGAATCAGGGCCTCGTGGGCTAGACAAGTGCTAGACAAGAGCCTTCATGAAGAGTCCTGCTAAACAAGAACTTTAGTGAGGGCCCCAGCTGCGGTCCAACTGGGAAGCCCAAGCTTCGTGCGGATTGAGCAACATAGCCTCGAGAAGTCTCGGCTGAACCGCGAACACTCTGTTCGATGAACTGCCGCTAACTGCTTCTACTAACTGCACTTCAGACGGCAATGGACAGCAGCCGGACGGCTGCCGGCGTAGGCTTCGTGACCGCTCCGAGCAGCTCAGCGGTCGGCCCACCCTCGCTGCCGACTGCTCAGCACTTCCTCGCGCGCCGGGGCTCGGCGCCCGCTGTCGGGCGGCCGGGCCCTGCAAGCCGCCACACCCAGAGGAAGTGACCAGGGGCCGTCGTCCGACAATCGGCACAACCACGCTGACTCGGCAGTTTGGCGCGCCGCGGCAGGTGCTGCTGGACGGTGGGCAGCGGCCGGTGAGTTACACACACAGCGCCACCGCTTGGACGCTTAATGCGACGGTAAAGCTGCCGCCAGAAGCCAACGTCGTCGCAAATCCAGCAATTAGACGGCGAATTTCGTCACTTCTGGCGCTGGCTGGGTCGGTTGAGAGGTTTGTTTTGTAAACATTTACCGTCCTCCGGTTTAATCGCTTTCCCTTGTGTGAAAATAACAACGGATGCGAGCTTGAAATGTTCGATAGAGTATTACTCAGCAACTTGTGATAATAGCTTTGCACGATTTGCTACATTTCAAACAATATGTCAAAGGTGAGGTTAGGTTGAAATGCTGATCTCGACTTGGAAACTTCCGGAATAGTGCCCGAACATTAGTTTCAGAATATATTTCGAAGAATGGGCAGCAATATCATAAAGTGACTAGAAAAGCTAGTCTCAGAGCTACGAATTATTTATAAACAATTACTTTCTCTAAATGCTTCTAGTTTTAGTCCAATCACTATTTTAAATTTCTGTATTATTATAGATTGAATTTGTGACGATTGAAATACTAGATGTACGACTATTTATTATGCACGACACATCAACCCGTCCCGTCGGAGAGACGGGATGTGAGGATCTGACCGGAGAGACGGGGCGGGTTAGCAAGCTGCTTAACAATGCACAATCACAGTTCGGAATCTTAGCGTTTGGTTTCTAGCAGCACCTATGAATTATGATACTCGAAAATTGCAATTGCAAATTGCAAACTGTTTCCGGCAAATAGAAAGCTACTGTTTGTCATTATGTATCTCAACGTTTCCATACTTTGTTCATGTACTTCAGTCCTTTCTTTGCGAAGCCGATTGCATCGAGCCGCCCAACGGAGCAGTCGGGCGGGCAGCCCGGTTCCGGTAACTGGAGCAGGTAATGGGCTGATGGCGTGCTGCTATATAGGTGGCCTGAGGTCAAATTCCCGGACTAGCATCTGCATTGCATTATTAGTAATGCCCAAAACATGATTGATGCCCATTTAGGAGCATTTAAACACAATTACAGCGACTCATAACAATGAGAAGCCAAGCCACGCAAAACTATACATATTTACATTTTGACCTCATTTGGCCTTGAAAATATTGACCTAGGCTCATGCAATTTGAACACAATAGAGTCCACTACCGTACCCATCCACTCTGCGAACCTTGTTGCTCCAGCTCTAATTGGAGCTCAGATCGTAGGGGGAGGCGGGATTCCCTCTCCAGCGCGCGCAATTTCCGGAGGCCTTCCAGGGCTCGTGTTAAACACACCAAAGTCTTAAGTCTTTAACAATTTGCTCTTCATTGTTACAATTCACGAAATGCATTCTAGCCAATCTCACCACATCATTCTTTCATATACCGTATACTTGCACAATGTTGCTTCGAAGCACGGACAAAGCTGGACTACCATATATACTTGGAGGTCTTTTTCTTCATCATCGCATTTGTATGCACAGTGAGCTAGATTATGTGAACTATCACAAGTGAATAGCACAACTTGATCTTAGCCGGACTCGCTATGTCGGTAGAGATATAGTTAGGGTGAGACTGTTTGACCTGCCTATCAAAATGAAGCTATTGTATGCTGACAGCTACACCCGATACTGCGCGAGCCTAACAAAGGCTAGTCTCTGGATGCCATCAGAGGCGGCTCTAATATCTGACTCTGAGCTGACGTGTGTCAGATGGACAGCGCGAGCCATTGTTCTCGACTCGGGGCCGATGCCCGGGCCACGCGGTCAGTAGGGACGTGTCGGTCACATGATGACGTACTGTCTGTCACTTCGGACGCGCCGCGAGAGGCACTCGTTCATTCTCTCGTCGACGGCGTTTGAGACGGGCGGTCGCCCCCGGACGGTCGGCCCTCGGGCGGGCCCGGCCTGTCCTGCCCTGCCCTGCCCCACACGTCGGTACTAAGGTACACCTGGACTCTGTCGGACTCGCTATGTCGGTAGAGATATAGTTAGGGTGAGACTGTTTGACCTGCCTATAAAAATGAAGCTATTGTATTAATACCTGTATCACACTGCGCTATTAACGTCCCAAGCATCATGGCCGTTGTTCGACTAATAGCCCAATATAGAAGTGCTGGCTTTGGAGGTGCGTGTCAAGAGGTGTGAGACCAGAGCTATGAAATTGGAAGCTGCGAGCTGGTGAGTTAATTATCCAGGGGTTATCGCAACGCTGAGGTCCATAGTCTATTCACGTGCTTTATGGAACTAAGCTTGGAGGAGTAAAACTTCCTTCCAGTTAATATCTCTTAATGGCTCCCCTTACGTACTTTAAAGCATTTCTACAATAGATCTATCCGTCACCTGGTCTTGCTACAATCCTCTCCTGGGTTGCTAAAGCAGAGTTGTTTCTATGTGACACTTATCCCATACACTTGAACATAATGCTTCCGCCAAATCACGCTGAATATATATTTTAACATCTGCTGGAATTTAATTTATGCCAACTGGAATGGAGGTTCAGCGGCTGTGGATGAAAATCACCCACCAAACTGAAACCAAAGGAGTATTTTTTGCTATTTGCTTTTGCTTTGTTTAATCATTCTGAACGCCCCCCGATGAAGCATTACTTTTACGCGGTGGGAAGATTGAGTGCCCAAATGACCCGGCGACCACCATACCGGCGAGGGGTGAGACCAGGAGTGCTTCACTGGTCCTTCTATCCATTCGCTCCCATTCCAATTTCCATATCATTCCAACATCCATGTCCTTCACGTGATCCTGCAACACCAACTATCCATACTATGAGCAGGCAGGACAACTTCCCCGGCCCTGCCCACCAGCTCAGTTTTATCGGGGTAGCCGCGCCCCCCTTGGCCCGTCCCCCGGGGTTGACGGAGTCCTGGAGGTTGAGGTCCCCCGTCGCACGGTGCTAGTTGTGACGGGGGACCAACACACCTCTTTGGTCCCGATATCCCGGAGGGGCGGGCGGGCCCGTGGGGCCTCACGCGGGTCAAGTGGCAGGTCCCCTCGGGCTGGGGGCCTGGGTTTCCCAGTGCCTGTCGGCCCGGCCGGCCGGGGTCAAGGGGTGGGCGGCGCTGGATCCTGGTCGGGGTGGTGAGTCTCTCTCTCTCCCGGCCGGGCGAAGGCGCCGCCTGCCCCGTATAACTCCTCGGGCGCCTGGCGACCTCCCGTTCGCGGGACCCAGGCGTCCCCCCAGTAGGGCCCCTTAGGGGTGGGGCGCCCGAGAAGCCGAAACCAAGAACAGCGCGTGCACAACTCTGTTCCATTCCAGCAAGTATTTTATCTTCAAATATACAGTGTATCGCTGCCCGTATGAAAATAAATCGCCACACCGTTACTATATGTAGCGTATATCTCCCGCCGGGCGAGAGATTCCTACATGCTGAGCTCTCCCAGATGGTGGGGCAGCTCACTCCACCGGTAATGGTATGCGGCGATTTTAACGCCCTCCAACCTTTTTGGGGCTCAGCCACCACGATGAGCCGTGGACGTGCAGCCGAATGTTTTGTTCGAGATTTTCCATTATGTGTACTTAACACAGGAAAGCCAACCCATTTTGCATTGCCAACTGAACTGAACAGCCATCTTACCCTCTGCAGTCCAGGACTTGCACCCTTTTCAGAATGGTCCGTGGACGATGATCCACATAACAGTGACCATTTCCGTGTTTGGTCTTGTTTTATTAACCGTGTTTTCGTAAGCCGACGACCTTCCAAGTGGATATTTAACCGGGGCGATTGGGATGCGTTCCAAACAAATCTTGAGAGTAGACTTGGAGACTACTCCAGTTAACCCGGTGTTTCAGTGGAGGCATTCACGACGGCAACTGTGCAGAGTGCTCCACGGCACATCCCTCGTTCTTCAGGAACTTTAGTTAGAGTACCCGTTCCGTGATGGTCGGACAAGTGCCGAGAGGCGTTGCGTGCCAGGAAGAAGTCGTTTCGCATCTTTAATAGAAATAGTTGTACGGCGAATTTAATAGCTTTCCGCAAAGCACGGGCATTCGCTAGGCGTACTATCGCTGAAGCGAAACGAGACTCATGGAAAGCCTACGTAAACACATATAGTCGATCCACCTCATCGTATTCTGTATGGTCCCCCATTAAGCGCGTTTCTGGGAAGTATACTCCACACCCACTTCCCATTCTACACGCTGACGGCCGGGATATCATTGACCCGGAAGAAGTAGCGGACGGGATGGGGCGAACGTTGTCAGCACGCTCGAAAAACAGTATTAGTGTCCGTTTCTCGACCTACAAGGCTCAATGCGAAGCACGCCCCCTTGACTTTTCAAGCACAGATCACCTCGAATACAACACTCCATTTTCTATTTCAGAACTGACTGCAGCAATCAGCACTCTGAGGAGCGTTGCATAGGGTCCGTATACATTGCATAATGATATTATTAAGCATCTACCACAAACATCCTTAGATATTCTCCTGAATGCGCTAAATGACATATGGACAAGGGGAAACTTTCCGCCTTCTTGGCAGGAATCAATAGTGGTGCCCATACGCAAGCCAAATAAAACCTGTACAGACCCATTGCATTATCGCCCAATCTCGCTCACTTGTTCCTTATGTAAGCTATTCGAAGAAATGGTGAATGTCCGATTAATGTGGTTTCTAGAACGTAACAATCTCCTCTCTGTGATACAGAGTGATTTCCGAAAACATCGCAGCACCTTTGACCATGTTTTAACACTCGACTCTGTTGTGCGCTCTAGTTTTAGGAAGAAATGCCACACAGCTGCGATATTTTTCGATATTGACGGAGCATACGATACTGCGTGGCGACATGGTATTGTCATGAAGTTGCACTCCATTGGCATCAGAGGCCCTATGGGGTTTTTCTTGACGAATTTTTTAGCTTCCAGAAGTTTTCGTGTCAGGGTAGGAGGTTTCCTCTCTGGCACATTCCAGCAAGTTGACGAAGTTCCGCAGGGAAGTGTGTTGAGTGTCGCATTGTTCGCCATTGCCATCAACGACGTGGGCTCCTCACTACCAGCTTCCATAGGAAAAGCATTACTCGTGGATGATTTTGCCGTTTGGTGTTCTTCACGTACTGTACGCGCGGTAGAGAGACAACTCCAACTGACTGTCTGGAAGGTGCAGAATTGGTGTGACGAAACGGGCTTCGCCATGTCAACATCTAAAACCGTTGCTGTTCACTTCTCCCGCAAACGTTCTTGCACGGATCCGGTGATTATGATGAAAGGGAACCGCATTCCTTTCAAACCGGTTGCAAAGATTTTAGGTGTGTGGATTGACCGTCGACTTACATATAGAACCCATATCTACGATCTTGCGAAGAAATGCGCAAAAAGACTGCAAGTTATGAAAACCGTCTGCAGGTGTTCGTATGGGGCAGACAGACATGTCTTACTTCTTATGTATCGATCTCACGTGCGCTCTAAACTTGACTATGGATGTTTTATTTATGACTGAGCGTGTGCCACCTCCAAGCGTTGTCTTGATGTCATCCATAATTCAGCTCTTCGCATCGCTACTGGAGCCTTTCGCACTTCACCGGCCCAAAGTGTAATGGCAGAGGTAGACGAACCACCTCTTGCGTTGCGCCGTAAGTTACTGGGCGCGAGATACGCGTGCAATGTTGCTCAAAACCGGAATCATCCATCCTATCAGTGGATATTCTCGAGAACATCAGGAACATGTCGCAGGGCCCATCAAGGTAGATTACCGTTTTCTATTCGCATGGCTTCGATCCTTCGTGACTACAATATCAGGCCGCGTTGTTTAGCACGTGTTACTACGCCGAGCACTCCCCATGGCACGCTGTCCCAGTGCAAACCGATGTGACTTTATCCTGCTCAAGGAATGGGCATGTACACCCGGAGGAACTCCGAATACTGGCTTTGGAAAAAAATGTATGAATATCACGACTTCTCGCGAATCTACACAGACGGTTCAAAGTCAGTATCTGGTGTTGGATGTGCCTACGTCAGTCGACACAGTGTAAGATCTTTCTGTTTACCAACGCAAGCATCGATTTTTACCGACGAATTATATGCGATTCTCCAAGCCCTCTATTTTATACAGGAAGACCGGTCCACAAAGCACGTGGACTCCTTGAGCAGTCTCCTCGCATTGACAACTTTTAACCAGGATAACCGGTTTGTTCGTAGGATCATGAAACTCGTGAAATCCCTACGTGACATCGGCAGAAATATCGTTTTCTGTTGGATTCCTAGCCATGTCTGACTCGCGGGAAATGAAGCTGCTGACATAACCGTCAAGCACGCCATCAACAATGGCCGTGTGGTCCATTTACGGCTCCCTCCAAGGGACATATACCCTACTATGCTGTCAAATATACGGTCAGAATGGCAACGAGCCTGGAACTCGAAGTGTACTAAGCTCAGGGTTCTAAAACCGACACTAGGAAAGTGTCAATCCTCGCACCGAACCAAATGACAGGAAGAGGTAGTACTCTGCCGATTGAGAATAGCTCATACCTTTGCAACACACAGCTACATGCTGACTGGTGATGACCGACCTCTATGCCCACGCTGTTCTAATCGGCTTACTGTGTACCATGTTTTAGTAGGCTGTACAATGTTAGAACCACTACTACGCCAGATTTTAGGACCGCTAAACGCCGATACTTATTTACGTATGCTAATTGGGAACGATTCTGATGTTATGGCGTCTGGGAATATTTTTACCTTCCTTCGACAAGCTCGCCTGGAGGTGATACACTCCCACCCGTTAATATTAATAAGCCATGATAGTAGCACCTTAAATTGAGTATAATACAGTTATGGGCGCAAAATGACCCTGGATTTCGACGCGCCCCTAAGCCCCAATCCACCACCACAATTATTCTGAACGATCGCGCGATTCTCGACTCCCGGTGTACTTTTTTGGTCTACTGTTTGTACTGTGTCTTTGGGCCCCTGCGCACATCTCCATGGCTCCTGACGTGAGACTGCGTGACCGAAGCTTCTTGTGAACGACGAAACTTCCTACCTTCCTGCGGCGCGACGTTTCGGAGTCGCGATTTTTAATGATTGATTTGCCTTTTTTCTGCGCGCTTTTTCGCGGCGGGTTTTAGCTCTAGTTTTCTTCTGGGACCTCTTCGGAATTCTTTGGAAGCCAGGTCCCAGGGCCCGGTCGAGATCCCGACAAATTTTGGAAGCCCGATGCATTTATAGGGGAATTAGTAGCGACTTTTGTTTCCCAGACAACTTTTCAGGGTCCAGATTGATTTTTTTCCGGGATACCGAGTTTCATTGTTTCCCAGTGCCATATTTGGTACCCAGTCGCGATTTATTTGGGACACCAGTGATATTTCGGCGCCCCGGAACAATTATTCCGAGCCCTGGTCGACTTCTTCGCAGCCCACCACCTCTCAGGGGATTTTACAATTTTCACTTTATGGCTTTCTTTCGGCATACCATGATAGAGGTTGGTCACCTTTCTGGATATTAAATGCGCATTCTTGAATGTATGATTGTCAAGGGAATCGTGTAAAATGTGCGCCTTTCCTGCGCTCGACTACACCTATTATCCATGCCGCATGCCTGTGGGGTGCGTGCAGTCTTCCTATTTCCTGCATGTTGCTGTGCACTAAGCACTAGGCAATGATCTACGAGTGCATATGCCGACGATATCTTATACTAGCTCGTGAAAACATGATCACCATCGTAAACTGCTGAATATGATGCCTAACCGCTTGGGATTGAACCAACCTTCCATCGTTTTCCCGCAAATGCAGACTGTGCAAATCGGCTGATTTACATCTGCCACGGGGCCCCGCCCTGATGTGCAGCCGGATGTGGCATGCGGTGCTGTGCACCGGCCGCAGTGGGGCTCCGAGGCCGGGTGCGTAGGGCCGGTCCGCGCTGGAAGCTGAGGAGAATGCCGATCCCACCTGATGTGGTGCACATGCGCGGTCTCCTCGATGTGGTCGGCACGTGGCCAAGTTGATTTTATCCAGCTCGGGGACAGTGCATTGTCAGGCTGGTGTAGATGTCAGGCTGGTGTAGATGTCAGGCTGGTGCAGGCTGGTGTATATGTCAGGCTGGTGCAGGCTGGTGTAGATGTCAGGCTGGTGTAGCAGGCTGGTGCCGATTGTTCAGGCTGGTGTAGGCTGGTGTAGGGGGTAGGGGAGGGGGGGGGGGGGGGAGAAGGAGGGCGGGTGGTTGAGCGTTAGTCGGGGAGCAGAGCGAGTGTATCGGCATTGCTTCGATTCGCCCGAATGATGGTGCGAGCATCGTGGCGTAAAATGCAAACATAAACAAAAGACTGACCGAAGACGGCACCGGCGTAAATGCTAGACTACGCACCGTCCGCCGCTCCGAGTGTGCTCTGGATCTCCTGCTGTATGGCACCAGTCAGCTGAGGTCCATTGCCTCGAGTGTGGATCTCTGCTGTATGGCACCGATCAGCTGAGATCCATTGCCTGCGAGTGTGATTTGGATCTCTGTTGTGCGGTACTGGCCAGCTGCGGCTGACTGCCTCGAGTGTGCTCTGGATCTCCTGTTGTATGACACCAACAAACTGGGGTAGACTACCTGCCGAGTTAGCTCTGGATCTCCAGCTGTTTGCTGGCGTCGTTCTGCAGTGTCCGCAGTCCCTCTACGATCGTTCTCCGTGCCTGTCTCAGGTCAGGCGACCACATAGCAAACTAGCATCTTGGGTACCCCCTAGACAAAAGAAGCGCACAAGTCGTTGTCGAACCTCCGCCTTTATTGCGAATCGATTGCGTGCGATTGTCTCTGGTCGGACCGTGGTAACATTGACGACAGGCAGACGCACGGGGCAGGTGAGCAGACGCGGCCACAGGTGCTGCCGGGACCGTGACGTCATCGTGCCGGCTCCGGCAGACAGCGCACCATCAGACTGGCACAGGCAGACGGACAGAGCGCAGCATCGGCACCGCGCACGCGCGCGCGCGCGCGCCAGTTTTGATTATGGGTGGCCAGCGTCGTCAGCGACAACGGGACGGCGCATGTGGCGCCACCTATTCTCGGTGCGTCCGCCCACAGCCTCGCCGGACCCCGGCGTACGGCGGCGTTGAGCAAAATGCAGCGGCGATCGACACCGTAGCCGGTTCGACGTGAACAGGCGACTGCAGCCATCCGACCAGGTCCGTGTCGTTCAACGCACATCTGTCGCGTACACACACACAGTCCAACACTAGACATCAGAGGCACGCATCCATCACGCACGCGCGCCAAACCCAGCGCTGGAAGCCATCGGAGGTACTCAGACGCCTTATCCACTCGAGAGCTGAGCGCGATTAACGCCAAATGTATGATAAAATACGCTGAACGGAAGCCCACTCTTTCTGCGGGAAGCGCACATCTTTCGCTTCTGGTCTCTTGTCTCATTAGGAATGATACAGTCATTGTTGTCTTCATGTGTGTAAGTGTGCTGTAGATTAACATTAGAGGGCACTGCCTGTAATCAATAAGTAAGCGCTGAATGATGCTGCTGTCACAAAAGCACACACACACACATATAGTTCTACGTAATACTGAATGAATTATGCAATTCGCAAACATTTCCGAAATATCCCTTTATATATATATATATATGTATCTATCCTAGTGGCATTGTGAAGTCCTTTGCTCACAAAAAATATATCCTTTTAACTAAACTTTCAACAAAAATAATTGTAAAATCCTTCGTCTATGGTGCCAAAACCCATTCCAGAGAATGCATCTTTTGAAGATGTTGCGGTCCTTGCATCCCTGAACTTCCATTGGCTTTCCCAAATTAGCATAAACGAAATGTTTGAAAGGACATCAGCTATCACGTATGGCCATCGAAAACCCTGTAATATTACGTCTATGAATGTTCATTGTCACCGTCATGCTACGAAAAAAGATGGCAAAGAGGACAGCATGACACCATAGGCTCTTTTATAAATTATGTACCACTTTGGGGAAAGTATGAAAGCCACAACTGTACATTTTATGACCTGATACTGTTTGATTAGTGCCCCTGCCTTCCACTTACATCATCGTGCACTGGTTTGTGTACTATTTCCATAGCGAAAGTGACTTGAAGTAGGCTTAGACAACGTCTGATATTTTGTCTCCATTGAATTATATTCCAACAGAGCATCGCACGAAGGGCTCTAGAAACCGTGTTTTAGCTCCTGCCCACGCTCGTCCAGAACATGGCACGAGGGACCCTGGAAGCCGTGCCGTAGCGCCGGTTCGTGCTCTCCCAGCACACACTGGACAACGGGCACAACACGCGACTGTGCAGCCCACGGCTCCTGTAGCGGCACACCGGCGGTCGACGCCGGGGCGAGACCGAGTCGCCGCGCCGGCACGACACCGTAGTCCTGCAGGGCTGCGCGCCAGTGGTGCACTCTATCGGCCATCATCTCAATCACACATGCGAGCGCGGCACTTGCTCAGCGGCCGACGCCGGACATATCACAGCACGAGCCACGCGGCGAGGAGCGCGGCGTTCGTCACCCTCGTCCGAAGAGCGCGCTTCAGTTGACGGCTGCCGGCCGGCCCGGCGGCCGCCGCCACTGGCATCTGCGCCGGCGAGGTGCGCACACCCTGATTTGATTTGCGCTCTGGTCTGGAAGTGGCACGTCGTGGCGGCGCGTCGTTTGTACTGGGCGGCGGGGCGGCGCCCCCACCCGCGGGTAGCCGCTCACAACATGGACACGTCCGGGCCCGGCTTGGCGGCGCCGTGGTGGGCGGTGACCACGCGGCAGTAGGGGTCGCGCGCCGACGCCACCACCGACAGTTTCTTGGGCGACAGGACCGGCTCGGACGCGGTCAGCTGGCCGCTCGGCCGCCGGTCGGCCGCCAGGTGGCGCAGCTCGATCGAGGCCGGCCGCACCTTGGCGTGCGTCACGTACCCGCCGCCGGCGGCCACTCGGGCGGCACCACCACCACCACCACCACCACCGCCACCACCGCCACCACCGTCGCCACCACCGTCGCCGGTCGCCAGGCCGGCCAGCACGTAGGGCGGGAAGCCGGCGGCCGAGACGGGCGGCGGCGGCGGGCCCAGCGCCACGTACTCGGCGGCCGGCTCGGCGGCCTTCTGCGCCGGCAGCGCGTCGTCCGACGTCATGCTGACGTAGCCGGTGCTGGAGCGCTGGCTGATCTGGCCGTAGGAGAGCGGCCGGCCGGCGGCGCCGCCGCTCACGTCCGGCACCGAGTGCGACGCCTGCCGCAGGGCCGCGTCGCCGGGCAGCGCGTCCATGCTGCGCGCCATCAGCGCCTGGATCGCCTTGGCGTCCACGTACGGCGAGAACTTGGTGTAGACGGGGCCGGGCGGCGGGTGCGTGCCGGAGCCGCCCACCTGCACGTACGGCGCCAGCTTGACGTGGCCGCCTGGCCACGGCGTCTTCGCGTAGGTAGGCGAGCCGACCTGCAGCAGACGGACGGCCACCTTTACCGACGGCCACCTGTACCGACGGGCACCTTTACCGACGGCCACCTTTACCGACGGCCACCTTTACCGACGGCCACCTTTACCGACGGCCACCTTTACCGACGGGCACCTTTACCGACAGCCACCTGTACCGACGGGCACCTTTACCGACAGCTCAGGCTCAGGCTGAGCTACCGATAAAGGTGGCGACCTTTATCGGTAGCTCAGACTCAACGCCACCTTTATTAGTAGCTCAGGCTCAACGCCACATTTATGGACAGCTCAGGCTCCACGCCACCTCTATCGGCAGCTTAGGCTCCACGCCACCTCTATCGGCAGCTCAGGCTCAATGGCACCTTTATCGGCAGCTCAGACTCAATGAGCAGCATGGCAGTGTTGAGGACAGCGGAAATGTGAAACCCTTGGGGAAAGGCAATGGCGTAAGAGGAGATCATAACCACCTGGGCGCGGGGGCAATTATAATTCATGGGACGACCTGCCAACAGTCCTTTCTTGGAACCTTGTCGGCTTCAGGAAAACCTGATGCGAACATATGACGGTGCACAGAAGTTGGAAAAAGGAAGACGGCTTCTATGAACGCCGGTCCTTTCAAAACCACAAAAATACGTTCACGAGTAAATATGACAGATGAAGACAGAAAGTGTAAATGAGATAAAAAAATGTTGTGCGTAGGCAACAGAAAAAAGTGTACAGGGAACACAATCAAACTCAGTTTGTGCGATCACACCAACGGTGAATATGCATTTTTCCGCTACGTGAAAAATGCCCTCATCACCATGGCCCAAAGGCAAGAAACACACAGGCTGAACGAAGGGAACGGAAACCCAACGGAGACCGTGTCGAAGAGCGATTTGGATATCGAAGAAAGGAGATAAGGAGTCTAAGCTTGCAACGAGGTGTGATGCAGAGAGGAAAGGGAGACAAACGGAGCGAGAGAGCGAAGAAGAAAGGGCGAGGACCTCGGCCCAGATCCAGAAAAACGGGACAAAGGGAGACAATGGAACGGCAGCCGGAGACAAGAGGTGACGAGAGTGATTGGAGAGGGGGAGGGGACGAGACTGTCAAACAACCGCGAGCGAGACGCGCCATGAAATGGGACGAAATGGGACCGAAGTGGGACGAAGTGGCCAACCTTGTCCGGCTCGGCCCCCGAGTCCGTGTAATTGGTAGCACTGGAGGAACAGCTGTTGCTGTCGGTGGCGACGGAGAGTGGCGTTTCGCCGGTGTCGGTTGTCTCCAGGGCGAGGGAATCCTCCTGCAGCAGCTGGTGGCAGGATAGCATCATTACTGTACACCAAGCACCAGACAACATGGCAGCAACAGCACCTACATCAGCAGACACCAGACACCTAACAACAGGGTAACAGCAGAACATACGTCAACAACATACACCGGACACTTAACAACAGGGTAACAACAGTACCTACGTCAACAACAGACACCGGGCACCCAACAACAGGGCAACAACAGTATCTACGTCAACAACAGATATTGGGCACCTAACAACAGGGTAACAACAGCATCTACGTCAACAACAGATATTGAACACCTAACAACAGGGTAACAACAGTACCTACGTGAACAGCACAATCATTGTATGCACAAGCATAGCACATGCACACACATTGCAAGCGAGGGACCTCGAGCAACTGGATATATGGCAGCACCAGTGGTTTAAATCAGACACCTTGAGCATCTGGCAACAGAGTAAAAGCAGATGTGCATGAAGGCATTCGGAGAGTAGTGTGTGGTGTGTGGTCTGTGTGGTCTGTGTGGTCTGTGTGGTGTGTGGTCTGTGTGGTATGTGTGGTGTGTGGTCTGTGTGTGTGTGTGTGTGGTATGTGGCTGTGTGTGACGTGTGTGATGTGTGTTGTGTGGCTGTGATGTGTGATGTGTGTGTGTGGCTGTGGTGTGTGTAGTGTGTGTGGTGTGTGTGGTGTGCAGGATGTGTGTGGCTGTGGTGTGTGGCTGTGGTGTGTGTGGCTGTGGTGCGTGTGTGGTATGTGTGTGGTGGTGTGTGTGTGTGACTGTGGTGTGCATAGTGTGTGTGGTATGTGTGCTGTGTGGCTGTGGTGTGTGTGATGTGTGTGGTGTGTGGTGTGTGTGTGGCTGTGGTGTGTGCTGTGGTCTGTATGGCTGTGGACGGCACGCCACTGTGTGCTGTGTGTGGTGTGTGGCTGTGCTGTGTGTGGTGTGCGTCTGTGGTGTGGTGTGTGTGGTGTGCGTCTGTGGTCTGTACAGCTGTGGACGGCACGCCACTGTGTGGTCTGTGGTGTGTCTGTGGTGTGTGTGGTGTGTGGCTGTGCTGTGTGTGGTGTGTGTGGTGTGTGTGGTGTGTGGTGTGTGTGGTGTGCTCTGTGTTGTGTGGTGTGTGGTGTGTGTGTCTGTGCGGTGTGCTGTGTGTGGTGTGTGTGGCTGTGCTGTGTCTGGTGTGTGTGTGGTGTGTGGCTGTGCTGTGTGTAGTGTGTGGCTGTGCTGTGTGTGCTGTGTGGTGTGCGGCTGTGTCTGTACAGCTGTGGACGGCACGCCACTGACCGGCAGTGTTGACGTGCCGCCGGCGGCCGTGTCGGCCGGCTGGCTGACCAGGCGGCCGTAGCCGGCGGCAGCGGACGCCGCCGGCTGCCGGTCAGCGCCGGCGAACCGCGTCACCGGCGGCTTCTCGGGCCGCTCCAGCCCGCTCGGCAGGTTCACGCTGATGTCGCGCATCTTCACCCACTTGCGCTTGGTGCGGCTGCACAGGCAGAAGACGCCGGCGGCCAGCAGCGCCACCAGCACGCAGCCGCCGACCACCAGGCCGACCACGGCGGCCGGCGGCCAGCCGGCGGCCAGCACACAGGACTGCTGCACCGGCTCCGACCAGGGGCCGGCCAGCTGGCCGCCGTCCGGCAGCTCGGTCACGGCGCGTACCCAGAACACGTGCCGCTGCGAGCGGCGGCCTGGCCGGCACGGCCGCACCAGCCGCTCCGTCTGCAGCCGCCCGGCTGTCGGCCAGAGCACGGCCGTCACCACGGGCTGGCACGGTCACCACGGGCTGACACGGTCACCACAGGCTGGCACGGTCACCACGGGCTGGCACGGTCACCACAGGCTGGCACGGTCACCACGCTGGCAGTACCGCACGGTCACCACAGGCTGGCACGGTCACCACGGGCTGGCACGGTCACCACAGGCTGGCACGGTCACCGACCATAACACAGCCGTCACCACAGGCTGGCACGGTCACCACGGGCTGGCACGGTCACCACAGGCTGGCACGGTCACCATGGGCTGGCACGGTCACCGACCATAACGCAAGGCTGGCACGGTCACCACGGGCTGGCACGGTCACCACAGGCTGGCACGGTCACCACGGGCTGGCACCAGGCCACGGTCACCGACCATAACGCAGCAGTCATCACGGGCTGGCACGGTCACCGACCATAGCACAGCGGTCATCACGGGCTGACACGGTCACCGACCATAACACAGCGGTCATCACGGGCTGACACGGTCACCGACCATAACGCAGCCGTCACCACGGGCTGACACGGTCACCACGGGCTGGCACGGTCACCACGGGCTGGCACGGTCACCGACCATAACACAGCCGTCACCACGGGCTGGCACGGTCACCACAGGCTGACCACGGGCGGCAGTCACCACGGGCTGGCACGGTCACCGACCATAACACAGCCGTCACCACGGGCTGACACGGTCACCACAGGCTGACACGGTCACCACGGGCTGACACGGTCACCACGGGCTGGCACGGTCACCGACCATAACACAGCCGTCACCATGGGCTGGCACGGTCACCGACCATAACACAGCCGTCACCATGGGCTGGCACGGTCACCACGGGCTGGCACGGTCACCACGGGCTGGCACGGTCACCGACCATAACACAGCCGTCACCATGGGCTGGCACGGTCACCGACCATAACACAGCCGTCACCACGGGCTGGCACGGTCACCACGGGCTGGCACGGTCACCGACCATAACACAGCCGTCACCACGGGCTGACACGGTCACCACAGGCTGACACGGTCACCATGGGCTGACACGGTCACCATGGGCTGGCACGGTCACCGACCATAACACAGCCGTCACCATGGGCTGGCACGGTCACCGACCATAACGCAGCCGTCACCACGGGCTGACACGGTCACCACGGGCTGGCACGGTCACCACGGGCTGGCACGGTCACCGACCATAACACAGCCGTCACCATGGGCTGGCACGGTCACCGACCATAACACAGCCGTCACCACGGGCTGGCACGGTCACCACGGGCTGGCACGGTCACCGACCATAGCACAGCGGTCACCACGGGCTGACACGGTCACCACGGGCTGACACGGTCACCATGGGCTGGCACGGTCACCACGGGCTGGCACGGTCACCGACCATAGCACAGCCGTCACCATGGGCTGGCTCGGTCACCGACCATAACACAGCCGTCACCATGGGCTGGCACGGTCACCGACCATAACACAGCCGTCACCATGGGCTGGCACGGTCACCGACCATAACACAGGCTGGCACGGTCACCGACCATAACACAGCCGTCACCATGGGCTGGCACGGTCACCGACCATAACACAGCCGTCACCATGGGCTGGCACGGTCACCATGGGCTGGCACGGTCACCATGGGCTGGCACGGTCACCATGGGCTGGCACGGTCACCGACCATAACACAGCCGTCACCATGGGCTGACACGGTCACCATGGGCTGGCACGGTCACCGACCATAACACAGCCGTCACCATGGGCTGGCACGGTCACCGACCATAACACAGCCGTCACCATGGGCTGGCACGGTCACCGACCATAACACAGCCGTCACCATGGGCTGGCACGGTCACCGACCATAACACAGCCGTCACCATGGGCTGGCACGGTCACCACGGGCTGGCACGGTCACCATGGGCTGGCACGGTCACCGACCATAACACAGCCGTCACCATGGGCTGGCACGGTCACCGACCATAACACAGCCGTCACCATGGGCTGGCACGGTCACCGACCATAACACAGCCGTCACCACGGGCTGGCACGGTCACCGACCATAACACAGCCGTCACCATGGGCTGGCACGGTCACCGACCATAACACAGCGGTCACCATGGACTGGCACGGTCACCGACCATAACACAGCCGTCACCATGGGCTGGCACGGTCACCGACCATAACACAGCCGTCACCATGGGCTGGCACGGTCACCGACCATAACACAGCCGTCACCATGGGCTGGCACGGTCACCGACCATAACAGCCGTCACCATGGGCTGGCACGGTCACCCATGGGCACCATGGCACGGTCACCGACCATAAAATCACTGGCACGGTCACCGACCATAACACAGCCGTCACCATGGGCTGGCACGGTCACCGACCATAACACAGCCGTCACCATGGGCTGGCACGGTCACCGACCATAACACAGCCGTCACCATGGGCTGGCACGGTCACCGACCATAACACAGCCGTCACCATGGGCTGGGCTGGCACGGTCACCGACCATAACACAGCCGTCACCACGGGCTGGCACGGTCACCGACCATAACACAGCCGTCACCATGGGCTGGCACGGTCACCGACCATAACAAGCAGTCACCACAGGCTGGCACGGTCACCCGGTCATGGCCCAAATCACCACGGGCTGGCACGGTCACCGACCACAGCACAGCGATTACTACAGTATCCTCGAATGGCACCGGGCGTTAATATGCCGATTCGTTCCCCATTAGAAATCAATGGTTACATGTCGGTACCGCCGTGCTCAAATGAGCCTACATGGTGTAAAAGCTTAGCATAGCATAAAACGACTACGCAGAGGAGCCACTCAACTGTCATTGGTTTGGAACCCTGCACCAATGAGAGATATAAATGGCATGATAGGGCTCTGGGTCCTGCCGATTTGAAAGGCTACTCGGAACATGGCCCGACACGTGCCGGCCATCTGCAGTACCTACATGGATTGCATATCAAATGTAATCCAATACTCTGGCCCATATTTTTTTCTTCTAAAGTAATTCCACACGTTTGGTTGGTTATTTGGGCTTAGGGGCGTATCGACTGCTTCGGTCACACAGCGCCCAGATTCCACACGTTTGTTAAAGATTCTACGATATCTAAAAACTCAAACTTTTCTATCATGAACTATTTTGCAGAGCACCCCACGCAATGGCGATGATCGGAGATCTCCAGTTCTTTAAAACAATCCATTTAAGCACGGCATTTTGTACGCTGGCGACATGCGTGTCGGTGTATTAACTGTTCCGTGGGGTCTGCCAACCCCCCAATACTGTTCAGAACTCAATACACCTGGTGGCAAGAATAGTTAATCTTATTATATGCCCAATCACAACACAAAGAAAGAATATCTCTTCTGATAGTTCCGCCTCCAGCACCTACTCACCGGAGGAGCCTGCCGGTGCTGGTGTAGTTGGTTGGTGTAGTTGGTGCCGGCCTCCTCTGGTGATAGTTCCGGCCGCAGCGCCTCTCACCGGGCAGCCTGACGGTGCTGGTGTAGTTAGCTGGTGTAGTTGGTGCCGGCCTCCTCTGGTGATAGTTCCGGCCTCAGCGGCTACTCACCGGGCAGCCTGACGGTGCTGGTGTAGTTGGTGCTGACCTCCTCTGGTGATAGTTCCGGCCTCAGCGGCTACTCACCAGGCAGCCTGACGGTGCTGGTGTAGTTGGTGCCGGCCTCCTCGGACACGGTGCGCAGGTAGAAGACCGGCTGCAGGCCGGCCGGCTGCCGCGGCGGCCGCCAGTGCAGAAGCACCGCAGACGTGTTCAGCAGCTGCGTGCGCAGCGGCTCCATCTGGCCGGGCACTGTCGGCGGAGCAGAGGTCACCTTTCCGGCCACACTGACACACAGGTCACCTGTCAGACTGCACCGACAGACAGGTCACCTGTCAGGCCACACCGACACACAGGTCATCTGTCAGACCACACCGACACACAGGTCACCTATAAGGTCACCGGCTCCATCTGGCCGGGCACTGTCGGCGGAGCAGAGGTCACCTTTCTGGCCACACTGACACACAGGTCACCTGTCCGACCACACCGACAGCACAGGTCACCTGTCAGGCCACACGACACACAGGTCACCTGTCAGACCACACCGGCACACAGGTCACCTATAAGGTCACCGGCTCCATCTGGCCGGGCACTGTCGGCGGAGCAGAGGTCACCTTTCTGGCCACACTGACACACAGGTCACCTGTCAGACGCACACCGGCACACAGGTCACCTATAAGGTCACCGGCTCCATCTGGCCGGGCACTGTCGGCGGAGCAGAGGTCACCTTTCTGGCCACACTGACACACAGGTCACCTGTCAGACTGCACCGACACACAGGTCACCTGTCAGACTATACTGACAGACAGGTCACCTGTCCGACCACACCGACACACAGGTCACCTATAAGGTCACCGGCTCCATCTGGCCGGGCACTGTCGGCGGAGCAGAGGTCACCTTTCTGGCCACACTGACACACAGGTCACCTGTCAGACTGCACCGACACACAGGTCACCTGTCAGACTATACATGACAGACAGGTCACCTGTCCGACCACACCGACGCACAGGTCACCTATAAGGTCACCGGCTCCATCTGGCCGGGCACTGTCGGCGGAGCAGAGGTCACCTTTCTGGCCACACTGACACACAGGTCACCTGTCCGACCACACCGACACACAGGTCACCTGTCAGGCCACACCGACACACAGGTCACCTGTCAGACTGCACCGACACACAGGTCACCTATAAGGTCACCGGCTCCATCTGGCCGGGCACTGTCGGCGGAGCAGAGGTCACCTTTCTGGCCACACTGACACACAGGTCACCTGTCAGACTGCACCGACAGACAGGTCACCTGTCAGGCCACACCGACACACAGGTCACCTGTCAGACCACACCGACGCACAGGTCACCTATAAGGTCACCGGCTCCATCTGGCCGGGCACTGTCGGCGGAGCAGAGGTCACCTTTCTGGCCACACTGACACACAGGTCACCTGTCAGACTGCACCGACAGACACACCGACACCTGTCAGGCCACACCGACACACAGGTCATCTGTCAGACCACACCGGCACACAGGTCACCTATAAGGTCACCGGCTCCATCTGGCCGGGCACTGTCGGCGGAGCAGAGGTCACCTGTCAGAACACACTGACACACAGGTCACCTGTCAGACCACACCGACGCACAGGTCACCTATAAGGTCACCGGCTCCATCTGGCCGAGCACTGTCGGGGGAGTAGAGGTCACCTGTCAGACCATGCCGACACACATGTCACCTGTAAGACCACACTGACACACATGTCACTTGTCCGACAACACCGACACACATGTTACTTGTCAGGTCACCGGCTCCATCTGGCCGGGCACTGCCGGCGGAGCAGACAGTACGACATTTGCAGATCGGTTGGACAGTAAACTTCAGCAGACAGATTGGACAATAAGACATCTGCAAACAGCAATACACAAGAGTCGACCTCGCGCGAGAACAACATCACCATGTGAGGACGGAACCCACCTGCGAGCATTGGCTACTCATCTGTCACATCAGGGCACGCGTTCACTGCAGTGAGGGTACGTTCAGTGCACGGAGGGCACGCTCACTACAGAGAAGGCTCGCTCACCTCCTGGCTGTGTGCGGTTGGTGACCTGCGGTGACCTGGGACTGCAGCCGTCCCTCGTACACGCCTGCACGCTGACCGGGTAGGCCGTGTACGGCTGCAGCTTCGAGATGGTGACGGTCGTCTGGAAGGCGGGCACTTCCAGCTCTCGGCCGTCCACGTGCACCAGGTAGTTTTTCAGGGGGCCGTTGGGCCGCGTCGGCGGTGACCAGCGCACCTGAAGACTGGTGTTGCTGGTGGCCACCACCTGGTGGCACCGACGGGAAACGCAAACGTCGGCAGCTGGCGACGGTGGCGCCACATGGATCACATTCCCGTTTTGAACCGTGATGCATGCTACTGCTAGCTCCTTCCACGCCGATCAATTGAGTGAGTTCACAGTGAACGCCATGCACTGGATCTGCATGTCATGCTATCAAAAGTGTCTGTCGCACAGTCAGACCACGGTCCGTGTCTCACCGTCACACAGTCAGACCACGGTCCGTGTATCACCGTCACACAGTCAGACCACGGTCCGTGTATCACCGTCACACAGTCAGACCACGGTCCGTGTATCACCGTCACACAGTCAGACCACGGTCCGTGTACCACCGCCACACAGTCAGACCACGGTCCGTGTATCACCGCCACACAGTCAGACCACGGTCCGTGTATCACCGTCACACAGTCACACGGTCCGTACCACCTCACACAGTCAGACCACGGTCCGTGTATCACCGTCACACAGTCCGGTCGACCACCGCCACACAGTCAGACCACGGTCCGTGTATCACCGCCACACAGTCAGACCACGGTCCGTGTATCACCGTCACACAGTCAGACCACGGTCCGTGTACCACCGCCACACAGTCAGACCACGGTCCGTATCACCGCCACACAGTCAGACCACGGTCCGTGTATCACCGCCACACAGTCAGACCACGGTCCGTGTACCACCGTCACACAGTCAGACCACGGTCCGTGTACCACCGTCACACAGTCAGACCACGGTCCGTGTACCACCGTCACACAGTCAGACCACGGTCCGTGTATCACCGCCACACAGTCAGACCACGGTCCGTGTATCACCGCCACACAGCAGACCACGGTCCGTGTATCACCGCCACACAGTCAGACCACGGTCCGTGTACCACCGCCACACAGTCAGACCACGGTCCGTGTATCACCGCCACACAGTCAGACCACGGTCCGTGTATCACCGCCACACAGTCAGACCACGGTCCGTGTACCACCGCCACACAGTCAGACCACGGTCCGTGTACCACCGCCACACAGTCAGACCACGGTCCGTGTATCACCGTCACACAGTCAGACCACGGTCCGTGTATCCACCGCCACACAGTCAGACCACGGTCCGTGTATCACCGTCACACAGTCAGACCACGGTCCGTGTACCACCGCCACACAGTCAGACCACGGTCCGTGTACCACCGCCACACAGTCAGACCACGGTCCGTGTATCACCGCCACACAGTCAGACCACGGTCCGTGTACCACCGCCACACAGTCAGACCACGGTCCGTGTATCACCGCCACACAGTCAGACCACGGTCCGTGTATCACCGCCACACAGTCAGACCACGGTCCGTGTACCACCGCCACACAGTCAGACCACGGTCCGTGTACCACCGCCACACAGTCAGACCACGGTCCGTGTATCACCGTCACACAGTCAGACCACGGTCCGTGTATCACCGTCACACAGTCACACCACGGTCCGTGTACCACCGCCACACAGTCAGACCACGGTCCGTGTACCACCGCCACACAGTCAGACCACGGTCCGTGTATCACCGTCACACAGTCAGACCACGGTCCGTGTATCACCGCCACACAGTCAGACCACGGTCCGTGTATCACCGCCACACAGTCAGACCACGGTCCGTGTATCACCGCCACACAGTCAGACCACGGTCCGTGTACCACCGCCACACAGTCAGACCACGGTCCGTGTATCACCGTCACACAGTCAGACCACGGTCCGTGTATCACCGTCACACAGTCAGACCACGGTCCGTGTACCACCGTCACACAGTCAGACCACGGTCCGTGTATCACCGCCACACAGTCAGACCACGGTCCGTGTACCACCGCCACACAGTCAGACCACGGTCCGTGTACCACCGCCACACAGTCAGACCACGGTCCGTGTACCACCGCCACACAGTCAGACCACGGTCCGTGTACCACCGCCACACAGTCAGACCACGGTCCGTGTACCACCGTCACACAGTCAGACCACGGTCCGTGTACCACCGCCACACAGTCAGACCACGGTCCGTGTATCACCGTCACACAGTCAGACCACGGTCCGTGTACCACCGCCACACAGTCAGACCACGGTCCGTGTACCACCGCCACACAGTCAGACCACGGTCCGTGTATCACCGTCACACAGTCACACCACGGTCGGCGACGAGTCAGTGTTGGCGGTGACATGGGTTCGCGGGACAGGTGACGTGCTCTCGAACCAGAGTTGGGGGTCATGCGAGCGAGGGGACGGGCGACGTGGTCCGAGCCAGTGCTAGATGTGCTGTATGCTGATGCTGGGTGTGGAAACTGGCGGCGACTGGTGCTGCCCAGCTGGGATCGATGCGCCGCGCCACGTACGTCCGTCACGATGGGAGGCGTGCTGGGCTTGGACTGCTGGGTCCTCGCCACGAGGGGCGGCGAGCTGCGCAGGGGCTGCTTGTCGCCGGTCACCAGAGCCACCGACAGCAGGTACGAGGTGTAGGGCAGCAGGTCGGCCACGCGCAGACCACCCGAGAATGGTCCGCTCAGGCGCACACTCTGCTCCTCGTCTGCGGAGTACACGGCAGTCGGATTAGACTGCATTCTGACCAGACACAGCAGCCGGACCAGATATAGCAGCCGGACCAGACACAGCAGCCGGACCAGACACGGCAGTCTGGCCAGACACAGCAGTCTGGCCAGGCACAGCAGTCTGGCCAAGCACGGCAGTCTGGCCAGGCACAGCAGTCTGGCCAGGCACAGCAGTCTGACCAGGCACAGCAGTCTGGCCAGGCACAGCAGTCTGGCCAGGCACAACAGTCGGAACCGACACAACAGTCTGGCCAGGCACAACAGTTGGAGTGCGCAAATTTGTTATGCTTCCATTGTAGATGCCCTTCGCACACCTCCGTTTCGCATAAAGCTACGATTTACTCATCTTATCTGACCCACGAATAATTTGATATCAAATCTTCGTGTTCACGAGGCCCATAGAAAGACACACAAGCTTGAGCAAGAGAAGGGCAAGCATTTGCACCATTGAAATTGAGCTCGTTTCCAACGCGCAGACTTTTGGTGTAATCGATCGGATCGGATCGGATTGGAATAGATCTAAAAAGCGTGACGTATTTTTAGTTTGCAGCTGCGTGTACAATGGGTCCTGCGGCAGCCGGAACAGAAACCCCGCAGGCCGTCCGGGTGGGGGACAAATGCACCCACCGATGCAGTTGCCCTCCACTTCTTTGCAGTAGAAGACGGTGAAGTTGTAGATAACGTCGGTGGACAAGCTGGAGCAGTCGTTGTTCCACGTCAGAACCAAGTAGTCGCTTCCGCGGCTTTCAACAGACAGGTTCACTATCTGCTGGTCGTCTGGAAAGGAGTGGGTCGATTCTGGTCAGCACGCATGACGCTGGCCACGTGTCAATATCGTTAGGGCCATGTGTCGCAGGAGTCAGCTGTTGACTAGGAACGACAGCGCAGACCGAGCGAGGCGTTCTTCAACTCTAGCGGCCAGTCGAGCTATAATATCTTTGAGAGGCTTACAATCTTGTCACAGCAGATCCGAAATCATGGAATAACAGCGGACATGTGAATTCATCTACGAGGTGCAAATATCAAGTAGCAAAACATTGCCTTGATTGTTTTTGCCTCCGAAATTTGGCTGTAAATGCTAATATATTTAAGTCGCATGCTATCCCCAACAACCAAGGCAAAGGCAAATTCGAATATCAGCCGGCCACAAACACGGAATCCAACAGACGGTGGAGGACTGGGGAGGGGAATTATGGAACTCCTATTTCGAAACGCTATAAATCTGAAGAGGTATAAATCATTAGTCGGACCCGTCAGACAGTAGCTGTCGAATAAAGCGTTTAAATGTTAAGAAAATGCCAGTGTAGTACAAAAGTTCTGGATAATCTATCATTTTGGGCAGAGTTATCCTATGCCTTCAAAGATCCGGGAGTGCAAGCAAATTCGTACTTTTACGATCGGTCATATCTGCATAAAATATCCTACTGACCATAAATTGCTTCAAGCCCCTCCCCCATCCCTTTCAACTGTCGTGGTCTAGATCTCGTATCCATGTATTTGACAACAGCAGAGCGTTAAACGATCTCTGAGCATTCCTTCTGAACCTACAGGTCTCGCCCGCCTAGCCAGCGTGAAATGCCCGGCCTAGCCAATCGAAGGACGGTGAGGTGTCGATGGGGCAGCGCGACCACACCATCCCCCTGCTCCCCAGCACCCCACCATCCACCCAGACGGCACCCCCGCTTACCCCGACCACCCACCTTACCCCACTGGTGACGATGGGGCAGCGCGACCACACCATACCCCTGCTCCCCAGCACCCCACCATCACCCAGACGGCACCCCCGCTTACCCCGACTGGTGACGATGTGGCAGCGCGACCACACCATCCCTCTGCTTCCCAGCACTCTGTCGTCGCCCAGGCGGCACCCCCGCCTACTCCGACTGGTGACGATGGGGCAGCGCGACCACACCATCCCACTGCTCCCCAGCACTCCGTCGTCGCCCAGACGGCACCCCCGCTTACCCCGACTGGTGACGATGGGGCAGCGCGACCACACCATCCCACTGCTCCCCAACACTCCGTCGTCGCCGATGAAGTTGGCCGACACGGCGAACTGGTACTCTGAGTCGACGGCCAGCGACAGGTTGTACTCGCGGACGTCTCCTGGCACGCGCTTCATGTCCAGCTGACCCTGTCGGCGAGAGGTGGTGGTGTCAGGTGGTGGTGTCAGGTGGTAGTGTCAGGCGGTGGTGTCAGGTGTTGCAGTCAGGTGGTGGCGTCAGGTGGTGGTATCAGGTGGTGCTGCCAGCTGGTGCTGCCACGCAGCTGTGTCAGGTGGTAGTGTCAGGTGGTGGTGTCAGGTGGTGGTGTCAGGTGGTAATGTCACGTTGCTGTGTCAGGTGGCAGTGTCAGTTGATGGTGTCAGGTGGTGGTGCCAGGTGGTAGTGTCAAGTGGTGGTGTCAGGTGGTGTTGTCAGGTGGTGGTGCCATGTGGTGGTGTCAGGTGGTGGTGTCAGGTGGTGGTGTCAGGTGGTAGTGTCAGGTGGTGGTGCCAGGTGGTGGTGTCAGGTGGTACTGTCACGTAGCTGTGTCAGGTGGTAGTGCCAGGTGGTGGTGCCAGGTGGTGGTGCCAGGTGGTGGTGCCAGGTGGTGGTGCCAGGTGGTGGTGTCAGGTGGTGGTGCCAGGTGGTGGTGTCAGGTGGTAGTGCCAGGTGGTGCTGCCAGTGGTGGTGTCAGGTGGTGGTGTCAGGTGGTGGTCAGGTGGTGGCAGGTGGTGGTGTCAGGTGGTGGTGTCAGGTGGTACTGTCACGTAGGTGTTGTCAGGTGGTGGTGTCAGGTGGTGTCAGGTGGTGGTGTCAGGTGGTGCCAGGTGGTAGGTGGTGGTGTCATGTGTCGGTGGTACTGTAGCTGTGTCAGGTGGTACTGTCACGTAGCTGGTGCCAGGTGGTGGTGCCAGGTGGTGGTGTCAGGTGATGGTGCCAGGTGGTGGTGCCAGGTGGTGGTGGTGTCAGGTGGTGATGCCAGGTGTGGTGGTGTCAGGTGGTGGTGCCAGGTGGTGGTGCCAGGTGGTGGTGCCAGGTGGTGGTGTCAGGTGGTGGTGCCAGGTGGTGGTGTCCAGGTGGTGTGTGGTGGTGCCAGGTGGGTGGTGTCAGGTGGTGGTGTCAGGTGGTGGTGTCAGGTGGTGGTGCCAGGTGGTGGTGTCAGGTGGTACTGTCAGGTGGTGGTGCCAGGTGGTGGTGTCAGGTGGTGGTGCCAGGTGGTGGTGCCAGGTGGTGGTGTCAGGTGGTGGTGTCAGGTGGTGGTGCCAGGTGGTGGTGCCAGGTGGTGGTGTTAGGTGGTGGTGTCAGGTGGTGGTGCCAGATGGTGGTGTCAGGTGGTGGTGCCAGGTGGTGGTGTTAGGCGGGCCCCAGGCGAGTCCGGCAGGTGGTGGTGTCAGGTGGTGATGTCAGGTGGTGGTGTCAGGTGGTGGTGTTAGGCAGGTCCCCCGTGGGCAGTCCGGCCAGCATCTCCCGGCGCCACGTGCGAGGGCTGCGATAGCTGGATAAGCCGAGTGCATCCAGTACTGCACATTTGCGGAAAACAAAGCGACATGCCACTGTGTGAACCAGCGCACGGCGCCGAAAGTGGCGTCGAACGAACGGGACGAGCTTTAAAACCGCTCGGGGGAAATCGAGTATCCGTGTACCATCGGGTGTAATCAGCGTCGCAAATACGGGGTCGCTGCGGATGCCAGTTCTAAGAGAACCGGGGTGGGGGATACACGGCTGTTCTCGCACGCGGTGGCCTGGTTACCCGAATGACCTTGGCCGGTCGCCCACCTCTCCGGGTCGTGTGGAACAACAGATCGACCGGCCGTAGCGTGCAAGAGGAGAGGGATTGTCCGGACACCTTTGCTCTCCGAAGAGCGCGCCCAGTAAGCGAAGTCTATATGCGGGCGCATTGTACTGAATGGTGGTGCGACCACGCGCCTCGAAGCATTGATGCAGAGCTAATATGATTCCAAATTGATGTATGATGTATGTCGTATTGCTAATGTTATGCCAATATGCCAATAAATTATATCACTTAAAGCAGAACTAAAAATAGTCATCTCTATCTGAGCCTGAACTACAGATCTCGGGATGTAGGCTATTTGCCACTTGCCGGATGGCAAATGGCCACTTTTGAAGTGGCCATTTACCGCCGGGGACAGGGGGATTGAGGTTTACGGTCAGCTGAGGGCGGGCTGGAATTTCGCCGGAAGTTCTGTCAACAAATATTGCGAATTATTGAAGAGAAATATCATGTTGAACGTTAATAGCTCAAAACGAAAAGCATAGATCTTGCTTTTGGTCAGAACATTAGAACCTGAAATGTTGCACAAAACGTGAATAGCTTTAAAATTGCCTGCGTGGGGGAGGTGCCGTAGTGAGTTTTATTCCTTGCACACCGAATAAGATTTGGATGCAAAAGTGCACATGCCAAAATTAAAGAGAACATCTCACTCAAAGTGGAAAAAGAAAACGGTACAACAAAAGCTATCACGGTTTCCAAGGCGTGATTGTCAAGTACAGCCAGACCGGGCCAGGCCAGGCCGGGGCGACCGTCTGGGTAGAGAGGGGACTCGCTTGGACTGCATCATCGCTCGTGATACATACAAGTATATTTGTGATCGTTCAATCCTACCCAGTACCCCAACTCTGGAAACGACGTGACAATGGTCATAGTGGTGGAAATTTGAACATATATTTTCCTTCGGGGAATGAAGCTCATCAAATGAGCTAGTGTAATCGGAGAGTCCGCTGCATTTGGACTGGTATTTACCAGTCGGTGTAATTA
>JAOTOL010000304.1:0-39461 GCA_034440575.1 Imbricaverruca yamaguchii | reverse complement strand
TTATATACCGCAAAACCTGAAAATAAACGCTGTATTTTTTGGCACAATCCGTCATCTCATCATCTGCAAGTAGTATAATTGGGATAGAACACATAGGCTGCTTCGACGTTAACAAAACAGCAGCATCACGTTGATATCAATTGCTTAGTCTATGTAAAACGTGCGAAGAACCATAGTTAAAATGAGTCAACTAGACGAAAACAAGCCACGCGCGCCAGCGTACAAGCATATATATGCGAAGGCGTTATTAATGCCCAGTTTGCCTATTCAATATATCTGTGAGGAGCAATTATTGATAAAAAATTAAACTGACAGCTTTGCATACTTTGTTGCGATCAATATAGCGTACAAAGCATGTATGACAGATATTTTCCTTTTATGTGAGCTTTTTATCGGTTCCCACTCAAAAACATACAAATTATTAATACAGAATTTTATTTAAGAGCATTACCCTTCAGCAGTTCGAGGTCCTTCTGTAGATCTATTGGCTGACATGACCGGTTACTCGTCATGGTGCCAATCTCCCGTAGCTGGTTCTCCATGGCGGCCTTCAGCACCGGTATGTTTACAGTAAATGCCTCTATGACGTTGGCAACATATATGGCGAGAAGCGAGTCTCGGACCATAGCAACAGAGCCTCGTGGTTCCACCCCAATACGCTTACTCGCCGCCAGGAGCGTTTCACGCCCTTTTCCATATGAGAACCGTTTCACGATGCGGCTGATCTGAATCGATCACCTCCTGCACCCACCGACGATGGCTCCTTCCTGGCACTGTGCTCCGCGAGGTCAGAAGATGCGCGCCATCCCAAAGGAATGGAACACATGGATGCTTGAGCGCATCGCATAGTCAGGGGGTGTTCGGACTGCAGCTTTCTGACAAACTTTCTGGGGACGTCGGCTCCATGGTATTGACCATCTGTACAGATGGCGGCGAGCTTAGTGGTATCCATGATGTTGAGTGGCTTGACGGTGTCCACCCACTCCTTTGCCACAGAACTACCATCATGCTGATTTCTCACGGGCGCTCCGATCACAAAACTCTGGATGAGCTCGTCACATGAATTGCGTCCCGGCACAATGGTTATGATGCCGGTTATGTCCACAGTTCTATGTTGGACAGTTACTTTGTCCGCGACAAGACTTGCGCAAGGTGCTCTGTCAACATGACGGGCCACACACTCCAGGATAGTAGTACTGAATGCATCCCTGAACCGCTGCATTTGGGTGGCCGAATGGCAAGAGATCGCCCATTGTTGAGCCTGTCATATCGCAGAGCACTATTGTCTTTTCGTACATAGTTTGGGCCATTGAGTGCTTCAGGACGTGGTACGCTGCAAGCAATGAGTTTCGGCAAGCACTTTGTATATTCCTCGCACGGACCGCCTCCCGCTCCATCTCTTGAGACGCCTTACTTCACATTCTCTTTGTGCTTTTTAGAGCACACGTGGTGTTTTCAGCGACTCTTTCAACCGGCTGAAGGGCTTAGGGATAGCAGCTGGTCTAGGGAAATCTGTACCGGCGGAGAAAGATGTAGTGGCATATGCCATGAGCGTTGGGCTTACTGGCATGTAAATCCACTGCAAGATCGAAAAGTTGGAACACATAGCTTGCACACGAGAAGATCACGAGATGGTACTGCGATGATGTGATGCTCCGATACGGCATCAAGAAGCGTTCCCATGTCGCGTACAGCATTAATGAGCGCGTCAGTGTCACGTGTCTTATTGTGCTGTTCTCTTGGCTCGTTGGTTAACGTCTGCCTGATTTCGAATAGGCTCTGCTCCATTCGGGCCAGTCTCCGTTCCAGCGATGTGCTGACACCTGTGATGCAAAACATTTTTATCATTTAATATCGATTATTTTTCAGAATAAGCTCAGCGTATAGTGTTGTTCTCCTACTTAGCTTTTCTGCTAAAGAGACAATAGCAGCAGCAAATAAGAGAGCCCCTGGAGCATGTTCAGAATAGTTGTATGCACAAAGTTATTGCATAAAAAGTGAAAAGGGAACTGTCTTTTTATTTAAAAAAGTAATAAAAAAGTGGTTTCCTTTCCGTCCTGGTTTTGCTGCATCGTGCGTTTCCACGTCTTGAATGCGAAGCGGATTTAACACGTGACCCTATGGTGACCGGCTCGGACGCCCTGACATCGGTGCAAAAAATCCGTGAATATCTGCCGAAAGAAGCATAATAGCGACATTTTCACGAACAATACACAGAGAACGACTTGATGATGTAAAAAATTGGTTTCTGCAACATCAACCACCCCGCGGTCTATGAGCAGCATTATAAAACTTCATGAATTTCGACCCAATTGTGTCACTAACTCGGCTGTTGGTTTGCTGGTTTATCGAGCTACGACAGCGCAAGGAAGGCTGCGCTCGGCGCCACGGTACACCAAGCTCCATTTCGTAAGACTGTGTTGACACTCACCAAGGTAAGACTGTGTTGTCGAACCGTGCAACCATACACACAAGAGCAGCGTCAGTAGAAAGGTAGGCAAGGGCAGGGGCTGGCGTAGGGGTGGGGCTGGTAGGTAGGAGGGCTGGCGTTCATGTGACCTCAGCTCCAATGCCTCGGGCTGGGCGATTATTAACATGACTTGGACAGAGTGGGGAGTCAAATATAGCTTGGCAATCTGACAAGCGGCCGGTAATAGAAATCGGATCGAAAATCGCGGCGTTTGTGCATTATTTCTCGCGGCCAGTTGGGTGCTGGAAACTGAAAATCTGAATTACGTATAAACGCAAACGTTTCTCTGTAGATTGTGAGATGAAAAGGGCCGATGTCATTTCAGCAGACGTTCACAGTTTTGTCCGTCGATGTTAGAGCTTATGGGCTGGCCACCATAGGATCACGTGCTAAAACCGCCCCCTGTTCAATACCTGCAAACGCACGATGCAGCGGCCCAGGATGGAAAGGAAGACCACAATTCGCAAAAGATTTTCATAAAAGAATTAACAGTAACATGCAAGGAAAAGTGTGGAACACGATATATTCGGAAACGTAACGTTCATATCAGGAGGTAATTGAAAAAAAATGGCTTAGAATGCGATTTCTGTTTTTTCGGGTGGTTTTTTTTTTTTAAATATGCGCATGCTACTGTACCAGAATCATGCACCCCTGTCCCCCTCAGTTGTCTCAGAAGTAAAATGAAAGTGTATGAATCTAAAATGGGCAAGATCAAAGAGCATTTGTTGACATAATGCTACTGCCAATTTCCATGGGTTTAATGCAATTGGTAGATCCCCAGCAGTATGAGGAAAATATTCTCAATTTATCTACATCATATACAGGGCGTTTCTTAAGTTTGTACCACACCTTTTTTCGCTACAGCTCGCATACTTGGCATTATATACCAATGAAACTAGCGCCACAGGACAGCCCGATCCATGCAGTTATATGTTTCACGAACGTATGAAATGTTTCCGCGAAATAACACGATACCAATAGCATGTATTTTTCTTAGAACTGGTAAAGCACTGCTCACCGCAGCCACGCTGGGAGGTCATTAAGTGGAATTCTTTAGTAGAACTAAACCAGCCTGAGCTATTTTTGTATTCCTATATTATGCCGACTAAGCTGGGCCGAAAAGGGTTTAATTCATATCCAGGCAGTATGCACACAAAAACATCCAATGCACCCCTAATAGGCTTGCTGGTTGCAAATAGCATAGAATACCGATTGACCAATCCTTTTTTATAGACTAGAGCGAAGCATAGAAAGTTTTGTTGCCTTGTTTTTTGCCGCCAGCTCTCAAGGTGGAAGGACGCGCCCCCGAGCTCCAGGTTTCCAGATAAGTCGCTGCTGAACAGGGCAGTACTCTAGTCTAAGCTGTGAATAGGTGCCTAGCAATTACTTCTCTTATTATATTTCATTAGGTTTTATCTTATAAGCATTTTCGTAGCACGCAAACTATACTATATTAACCTAGCGACGCCGCAGGACGCCATCTTTGGCTTCGGCGTGTTCTCGACTCTTCGATTTCTGTAGTAGGAGATATTACAAGTGTGTAGATTTGATAAGTACATTAGACAACATTCATACTATCCTAACATACTTTATTTATTTTTTGGTGTGCATAGTGTGTTTGGTGTTGAAGTTTAAGATAGCTTAATTAGTAGTAAGTTGGGGGTATTCATAAGTGCTGTGTGACTGTTCATTTTTCTGTCTAGCCATAAGTGATATCAAAGGGATATTTATATAGTTGTCTACTTGTGTGGAAGACAATTAGATTAGACATCTTGTTTAGTTATTTAATTTATTTAAAAAAAAAAAAAAACAAAAAAAAAAACAAACAATTGTTTAATAGTTTCTGCTTTTCTTGAGGCACTCAGATATTTAACTGACAGTATAGGAGGTAGCGATTTATAGTGAATGATAGTTAGCTTTTTTGTCGGTTGTTTAGCAAGTTAATTTAGCAAGTTAATTTGAATCTAAATCTAGGCATAAGCTGCAGCGTTTAGGATGGTTTCGACCAGGATGCAGGCACTAGAGGAAGAAATTAGGACCCTTAAGGCAGAGGTTTCCAACCTCAAGGCTGCCCTTGTTGCACAGGGTAGGCAAGATAAAGCAACAAGGGGTCAATCCGTAGCAGGGACATCATATGCCCAGGTGGTCGCAGGCCACCAGGTAGCTGAGGTTTCCCCTACTGTGGAGGTGGCTGGGATCTCTCAAGAGGGGAGTGTTAATAGTGTTAATAGTGAACAGAGGAGGGGTAGTTCTGGTAGGTCACAGGAGGGGAAGTGGCATGAGGTCAGGGGGTGGAGGATTTGGAGACGCGAACCTAAGGTAAGGGTCAGTGAGTGGCAGGTGGCAGGTGGTAGGAGCGGGAGGAAGTGTAGCCGACCGGCCCAGCGAGCAGGCATAGTAACAACAAATATGTTCCAGGCATTGGATGACTGCCCCCAGGATAGCAGTAGTAAGGAGTCAGTGCTGGTCATAGGAGACTCTCGTGTGCGTCATTTAGAGCGGGTATTTTGTAAAGGTAGGAGGGACAGGAGGTGCATCACCAGGCCTGGTGCCAAGGTGAAGGACCTGGTAACTGCGGTGGCACAGGTCACCAGTGATCACCAGTTTAACACAGTCATAGTGCATGTAGGGGTAAATAACATAGGTCATACTAGGAGCGAGGAGCTTCTGCGGGAGTACAGGGCCCTTCTGGCCACCCTGAAGGGTACCAATAGAGTGCTTGTAACAGGAATTTTGCCTAGGGCTAGAGCCTCCCCTGAGTGGAGCTCTAGGGCACTGGCAGCTAACACCAGGGTAGGAAAGCTCTGCCAGGAGCTAGGTTTTACATTTGTAGACGAGTGGAGCAGGTTTTATGCATCGTGGGACCTCTATCAGAAGGATGGCCTGCATTTTTCTGAGAAGGGGGTCCATGTGTTAGGCAAAGTATATGAGCATGTCCTTCAGGGAAACTAGGAAATGGGGTGGGGAGGGATGAAATTGCATTGCCAACTCAGGAATATTCCAATAGTGTCAGCCAAGGCAATAGAACCTCAAAGTCTGCAAATAGGGACAGCAGCAACTCAAGGGGACAGAGTTATAGTTCATCTAGTGATAAAAGAACTCCTCAATATGAAAAAGCCAAAGGTGGTTATGGAGCATTTGTTAAGTGTATGATGTTTAATGCTCAGAGTATCCGTTCCAAATTTGATGAGTTCAAGTGTTATGTTGCTGAGGAGGAACCGGATTTTGTTTGCATTACGGAGGCATGGGTCAGTGAAGGATATTTTGGAGATAACTTACAGGACTATGAGATCCAGGGATACAATATGTTTTCGTGCAATAGGGGTCCAGCAATGAAAGGGGGTGGTGTAATGCTCTATGTGAATAGCTTATTCAGTTCTCAAAAAGTAGCAGGTGGGGATAAAAATGTGTCTGTGGAGTCCATTTGGCTTGATGTCACTGTGGGAAAAGGCAACAGCAATACTCTTAGGATAGGAGCTTTCTACCGATCAGGAACCCTGCCACATTCTCAGCAACTGGAGCTTGACAAGGTGATTTGTGAGGAAATCAGTAGAAACTTTAAGAGGAAGTGCCTTATTCTCGGTGACTTTAATCTAAAAGGTTATGAAAATGCTGGTGTTGGCTCCCCATCATGCAAAATGTTCAGGAAATGCCTTGAAGAGGACCTGTTCTTACACCAGTTTGTATCGGAACCTACCAGGCATGGTTCATTCTTGGACCTTGTATTCTCGGATTTAAGTGACTTGGTTCAAGACTTGACTGTAGGCGAAACTCTGGGAAAAAGTGACCATAACATAGTTAGATTCAAGGCACATGTAGGGGGAAACTATCAAGGATAATTTGGTAAAGGTTCCAAATTTCAACAAAGCAGACTTTAACGGCATGAGAGCGGCTTTAAGTGCCATCAGATGGGAAGAAGAATTCTCCAATTTAAATGCCTGTGAAATGTGGGAAAAGTTCAAATCTTACTTAAAGGAAACTCAGATTAGACATGTCCCCCAAAAGCAAAGACGCAAAAGAAGGGTAGGAAAGCCAGCATGGCTTACACCAGACGTGATAAAAGCAATTAGGGCTAAGAAAACTGCATTTAGAGTTTTTAAAGAAGCCTCAAATGTCATTAATCTAAAGGCGTATCGAAAAGCTAGAGACACTGTGAAGCAAAAAACCAGAGCAGCAAAGCGAGCAAAGGAACTGGATTTAGCTAGAAACTGTAATGGGGACAGTAAAAAGTTCTTTAGTTTCTACAAGCTGAGTAAAGTTTCTAACACAATTGGTCCACTGGAAGTAAACGGGACTACATTGGGTGAGGATAGTGAGATGGTTGAGGAGCTGAGCAAGCAGTTCAAATCAGTGTTTACATTGGAAGATATGACCAATCTGCCGACCGTACACCATAGTTCAGATACATGGGATCTGACAAATGATGTTGATTTCATTGGTAGTGATGTTGTTTACAATCATATCAGGAAAATAAAGCCAAATAAGGCAGCAGGACCTGATGATATTTATGCTAGGGTGTTGCGGGAAACTGAAAAGGAACTGGCATTTCCACTTAGTATAATATTTTGTAGATCAGTTTCACATAATGAAATTCCAACCGATTGGAAAAGGGCAAATGTAGTTCCTATTTTCAAGAAAGGAGAAAGAGGGAAAGTTGAAAACTATAGGCCAATAAGTCTCACATCCCTAGTCTGCAAGGTACTCGAATCAATTATCAAGGATAGAATAGTTAGTTATCTGGAAGGTAGCAGATTGATTCAAGATACTCAACATGGATTTAGAAAAGGACGATCGTGTCTCACAAACCTCTTGGACTTTTTTGAACTTCGCCACAGAACAATTTGATCAGGGAAATCAGGTTGATGTAGCATATCTTGACTTTAGTAAGGCCTTTGACAAGGTACCCCATAAACGGTTAATGATACAGCTTCAGTCCCATGGTATTGCAGGTAGCATCTTAAAATGGATAGAGTTGTGGCTTTCAGATAGACAGCAAAGAGTGATGCTAAATGGTACAAAGTCATCATGGCAAAATGTTCTTAGTGGAGTCCCCCAGGGGTCAGTACTAGGGCCATTACTGTTCATTATATTTGTAAATAACATTGAAAGTGGCCTAAGCAGTAAAGTTTTGAAATTTGCAGATGATTTGAAGGTCTTTAGGGCAATAACAGGTCAGGATGAGCATATCTCGCTGCAAAAAAGACTTAGACGAACTTGTGAAGTGGTCCGAAGAATGGCAAATGAAATTTAACTTTGATAAGTGCAAAATCATGCATGTAGGTAAGCAGCATATGAAGGCTCCATACTTGATGGGTGGCCAAGTGCTATCAGTGACTCAACAGGAGAAGGATTTAGGTGTTATTCTAAACACAAAATTGGGGGCATCAGAACAGACCAAGGAAGCCAGGAAGAAGGCACTGAGAATGCTCGGGGCAATAAATAGGAATGTATCATACAGAAGTGAGGAAGTGATCAGGAAGCTTTACTGTGCATACGTCAGGCCACATTTGGAATACTGCATCCAAGCTTGGTCTCCTAGCTATGAAAAAGATTGTTGGCTTTTAGAGAGAGTACAAAAGAGGGCTACAAAAATGGTTAATGGCATAAGCAACCTGGCATATGAGGAAAGATTGAAGAAATTGAATATGTTTTCACTTAGATATAGAAGGCTGAGAGGAGATCTCATCGAGGTCTTTAAATTTGTCAATGGTCTGGAGAGGGGATACCTTGGGGAAATGTTTGAATTTAACAGAAATGATGCAATTAGAGGTCATAAATTCAAAATTAAAATTAACCACAGCAGAACAAGGTTAAGGCAAACTTTCTTCACCAACAGGGTAGTGGAACACTGGAACCAGCTGCCAGAAAACATCGTCAGTAGCAGAACATTGAACATCTTTAAAAACAGCATAGACAATCATTATAAGAATAGAGGGCTTGCTTTTCAGTATTACAGGGAGGGCTGATTGGCAGATTTGGTGGGCAACTGGTTCAGTGTACAGAGTGCAACCAAGAAGGGCCCTTGTGGCTCAGAGTTGCACTGATCTTTTATGTCTTTATGTCTTTATGTCTTTATGATACAAAATCATTTACTAGGAGACATATGTCTATTAGAGGTCACCAGAGGCTATCTGAGGCAGGTGCGCGCACAGGATTTCGTTTCGGGGAGGTCAAACTGTCGGCTGTGGGCAGGACTGGATATCGCTCTTCGGGACGGGGGTCCAAGCTGCAGGGGTCAATCAGGGATGGGGCCCAATGCAGTACAGGGGGCCCACCATTTCAGGCACGCCGCCAGGAATGATCTGAGAGGGGTGCGTAGCTCCCAAAAGGGCCCAAGTTCAGCTCCAAAGGGCCCACTCACTGGGGTCTCTGGCTGGCTCAGATGTGTCCCTCGACGAATGCTGTTTGCATATTATCCGCCAAATTATGATGGCCAACCTCTCCTTCAGGGTAGGCGAGTGGGAAGCGATGATTTTAGGCGCAGCACCTGGACGAACCTCTCTTTCCTGGAGGGAAGGGGTGGAAAGTGATATCCAGGGCAGCACGTTCAAGACCCCCTTGGAGGCCTAAGGGGTGGGGGCGCGCCCTCCTTGGATCCGACCCTGGTTAAGGGGTGTCAGAAAAATACAAATAAGTGCTGAACCTATCCTGTTTTTACTCAGAAATTTACACCCTCATTCCCTGGGCATGATTCCATCAAACAGGCCACTATAAACATTTTAACCCGCGCCCCACTGGGAGGGGGCAAAATCGGCCACCCCTCCGGGATTTTCGCGATAACGGAAAAACGGCGGCGCGCAGCGTTGCCAAACTTAACACCTTTTTCCCCCATCATTTCCACACATTCTGTCAAATTTTGGTGTCGGAGCCTTATAAAGTTAGGTCACAGGGTCATGTCAAGTGACCTCACCTCAAACTCACATTTTGGGAGGTCTAGGCAATGTTTTTCCGAAACGACCGGAAAACAGCGGCACGGAGGGCCACCATTTTTGTGCCCGCCTCATACCTAATCTTTTGCGCAACCCTTCTGATTTTGTTTACCCCAGGTCATCTCGGGTCACGGCTCCAGGTCACGTCAAGTGAACTCAGTATTCGAAGTAGCGCCACTCACAGAATAAGCAATCGATTGATTTAAAACTCATAGTATGACATGAGGCCACTAGGGACTAGAATTCTGCTATTTCGGAATTTTGGTATCAGTGACCTAAGGTCAGGTCATTTCTGCTTCTCCCCATCATAAGCCTACGGGGAATATAAAATTGTTATTTTTCGGAGGAATGGGCCAATTTTCCCAAGATCATGTTACCCTGCACTAGTATTGATGATCCAGTTTACATTTTTGCTTAGTGGTCCCTACAAGGTCACCTGAGGTCAGCAACACGTTTTTGCTGATAACTTTTCACAGGTTAACGATACAGGCGTGGAATCATCGCCATTGTGATTGTCTCGTGAAGACGCTTTCAACGATATACAACATGAAATACCTAGGTCAACGGGTGACCTTGACTTGAAGCCAAATTTGAGATTTGGCCTAACCAGGTCATGCCATATATTGTTGAACGCCTCTCGATGAGACAAACACGATGGCGTGTGAATTGTCGCTTTATCATAATTATATAAAAGTTATTCACAAAAAACGTTTTACCCATAATCGCCGGTTTTGACCTTTGATGACCTCTGGAGGCTAAACTATTGACCTGAGCCAAAATCTGATCGCACCAAACCGAAAGCATTTTTCAAGAGCCTTGTGGCGGTGTCCGTTTCTTCTTAGCTATCATAGATCCAGAGATATATTGGGGTATATGGGGGCAGATCCTGGATTTAGCCAAATTTGACCTCAGAGGGCCTCGAGTGACCTTAATATTGACCTGAGCTGACAAATGACTGACATATCTTTAAAAGATCCTGTCACGGGCTATCTAACGGTATAGGATTTTTCCTCCTACTCCCCATAGGAGCCGAGTTAGACTGGGGGTAATATTCCCCCCCCCCCCCAGTGGGGCGCGTTCGGCTGAGGACCCCAGTGGGTCACGGGTTAAGCTGAGCTATCATGTTTTAAATGTTTCATGTTTTAATTGAGCTATCTAAGTCACATTTCTGTTATACTGAATTAGCTGAGTGCTTTAAATAAATTATTCAGTATTTCTTGTGCCAGCAAATAATAATTACCATGCAGTGGAAAGTTCAGTGGTTCCAGGCATGTGAAACAATAATTACATAAGTTGGGGGTCGCATTGCAGTTTGCAACCATGATTGATCCAAACCTTCGCAGCCATAGCCCAGGATGCTTTCATGACATTTTCTGGAGTAAGGTTCTAAGCACTGCTTTGGGCCTAACTTACCTCTTATAGTAGGTATAGCATGTAATGGAGTTTAAATTCCAAATAATGAATTGAACACCTCTATGGCTATGTGAACAGTGAAACAACAATGACAAAACATAGGAGACTAAACCACATCAGGATTCTTTGGCATTTGAACATGTAACATATGCCCATTGTAAGCTTAATGCCTGACCAATTGAGCTACCCAGCTATCCTGAATACCCTAATGTGAAATACAAAACAGACACATACCTTCTGGTTCCATTGGGTCCACCCCATTGCCTGCTGGCTTAGGGACATCAGGATCATCCTCTACTTCAGCTGAAGTAGGGTTGTCCAGATTGAAGGTTGGTGGCTCAGTCTCGAGCACAGTGTCTGAAAGAAAAACGAGATGGTGAAACTTTTTGAGTTACCTGTGATAAATACACATAGATTGTTTGATAGAAAAGATATATACAGCACCTAGGTGGTTTGACTTTTGCCACGTAATGGATTTATAACATGGAATTGAATAAAATGCCAGTCTCAGTTATGTAAATTATCTACTTGAGGCAGAAGAATTGCTGTAGATTTTAGATAAATTTGTAGGCATTGATTTGCTCAAACAAATTTGGTAAATATCTATCCCATACATGACATCATAACAGGCACTTCATCAGCTGATCCATTGACCCATTTATTTTCATATATTACTACATGATTTTTAGAAGCAGTGACCAGCAGCAGCAGTGCCAATGGGACTATATTCATAACTAACAGTAAGCAATCTGTTATCCACCTATCCCACATTTTGCACACATTTTCAACTATTGCGCACCTTCTACGGCATGGTATGGTAGCACATTATTTCATGTTTGGAGACAAGGATGGAAACACTGATGGAAGTGGAGACAAGGGATTGTGCATGGTTCTGAAATTCGTTTTGAGACAGGTGGGAATTATGTAAGCACTGAGCAAAAACCAGGTAGTTAGGAAGAAAAACCCTTTGGTTTGTGTTTATTATCTGGTATTAAAGCAATAAAAAGCATCCCTTCTCTGGTATTGAAGCAATATAACTAAAAACAGGGGCTTGCGAACCATACTGGTTAGTCCAAACCATCTCAAGTGAGGTAAACACAAAAAACAGGGATTTCCACTTAAAATTATGAATTTCAGGACAGCGGGATTGTGTGTGCTGTGTTGTGATGTATGCAGTGGCACAACCAGAGGGGGCCAAAGGGGTTATATCCTCTCTCTCAGGACACCCATAAGGGCCCCCTCTCTTGCTTCTGGAGGGTGCTATAGCGACTTTAGCCCCCCTCAGGTTGTGCCGCTGGATGCATGTGTCAATATATGGCAATAGTTGTAAACCTGGGTTGAATATTCAAACTATGGTTAACTTGTTAGTCACAAGACATTTTGTCTCTATTTAGGTTCATCATAGCCCAATATATCCAGCCTGATATAAACCATTGGTTTTTTGGGGCACACCTACCACTACTTCCTTGGAGGGAACTAGCACATTTGTTACCTAAACAATGAATGTTTGACCTAGGTAGGTAGGTATCTAGCTTTGTTTGCATTTCTCACATTTTAAGAGCCCAATTTGAATTCAGTGCTGGTGCCTATGACCTCCAAAAATACTACAAGGCATTAGGGAACTCATGTGGCTGATGGGATATTTTGCATGCTTATGTTATCCCAGCACTAAATTTAATGGTCATCCCAGTGCTGAATTTGCAAACTGAGGCAAATGAAACTTACAATGCATGATTTTGGTGCTGCTGGTGTCCATACTTGTGTAGTACGAGTGTAGCACATTTTGGAATCATAATTGATGCTTCCCTAACTAATGTCAATCACTGCCCTCCAGCCATACCAGAAGTATAATTTAAGCCAGAGTGGCTTAAATTAATTTATGCCAGCCAGTTTAATCCATGGTTTAAACCACCAGGTGGCTAAATTCGCCATCCCTATATTGTATGAATTGCCACCAACTGCAGTGCAATGCCTGCTGAGTAGGTACCTACACACCAAAATATATTTTCTAATTACCTTTAGGTGACTATATTTTACTCAAATGTAATTCATATACCAAGATTTTCACCTGAGCTTGATGGTTGATGATCCAGTGCTGGCTTGCAAGTCCAATCAAATCGCCTGCCAGGGCCAAAATGGCTATCTTGCAGTACTCTTAACACTGGTAGACCTGGGTGCTTGACTTTTGAATGTTTGTAAATGTTCTGTGCAGTACCTTTCCAATCGCAATGTCCACATCTACAGGATGACCTTACTCTCTTTGTCACCCTTACACCCTGGCCCTGAATAGAGTCTGTGTCTGGAGTCTGTTTCAGACCGAACCACTTCATTTGGTCTCATATAAGTCCAAAAATGAAAACAATTGTTTGATTAACACTCCAGAGAATTCGAACTTGGTAGTTTTATCTTGCCGCACTCATTCACCACTCATCAGTTACAAAGAACCGTGATCAATTACCTATTTCACTCTTCGACGCACATCGTCGCGTTTAAAAGGGAAATGGAAGGATTTGAACGCGAGGAATTCGCGTAAAAGAATGACATTCTTCTAGATTCTTTCCAACGATTTTAATTAAATTAAAAATATTGTACATCCTACATGAAAAAAGGATTCAAATTGAAATTGTTTAAAAAAATCAGCTCATGTTATAAATTATTCATTACTTAACGTAGGTTTAGTGTTGTTTTAGTACCAGTGGTCTAGTCGCTTGCCTCCAAAGCCCCTGAATATACCATAGATGGGTACTTCTGTAACGCTGCCATCGAGCATCAAGTGGAACCGGGACGGAGGACAACCACCGGCGACCAGAAGGCATGCCATTGGCTCTGTGCTAAACGGGAGACAATTTTATCGTCGGCGGTCGTCTGAACGATGGAATGGTTGTCTCGACGATACTTTGTTGCCGTTGAGTCATTTTTTCCCGCTGAGCGTACTAGATACTAGATACTAGAAACCCAAAAGCGTACGATGGGAATGAAGAAATGGTAGCGTGGCGGTGGGTGGTATCACCGGTCGGCAGAGGCTAGCCTCTCGATCTTATGGCCATATAGTAAGTTTTCGTTTCATAACAAGTGCAGGGTGGCCAAGCCCTCAAATATTATTTGGCAATCGGTGACGCCACATGGGCTGGACAATTGCTCAGTCCCGTAGGCGTTCCAGCGAAACGTCCGTGTTTTCTACACGATACTTCCAATCTTGAATACCATCGAAATGGGACAAAACGGGGTTCATTTGAAAGCTTGAAGAATCTTCTCCAGGAATCTGAGGTATACTTTCCTAACACTTGGATTTTTCGCTTGGACCCACGCTGACTGGATCCATGTCAATTGCCGCAAGAATCGCGTGGTGTCACGGGTAGTAGCAGTATGATGATACAGGCGAAATGAAGATCACGGCCGGGTAGGAGGGTAGGAACAAGTAAGAGATAACTGTTGCAACATAATTCCTTTCCACTGGGTGCAGGGGCGTAAACAAGGGTGGGGGGTACTGGGAGCGTGTGCCCCCATGGGAAGGTGGCACCCATCCGGCCAGGAAAAGGCGCCAACACTATATTTAGGCTACCGGTGGAGGCACCTATACTGGTTGAAATAGCACGCCCTTATCACTCACGTGCAGATACGGAACCCGCAGCCGATTTTAGGATTGTTTTCCATTTTTCATTCATATACGTCTAGACCAGGCGTATTCTGTTTGTATAATTTTGAAGGGCAGGCGATTCAATGTTGGCTCTGTCCACAAATAATTTAGACTTTTTAATGGGGTATCACGGAGCATGCGCTCCATCGATGTGGGGCTTTCCATTAACTTCATGTATTTTGCACTGGAATAATCAATAATAAGTATAGCAAGAATAATAAATATATATATATACATATACATACATACACTTATATATATATATATATATATATATATATATATATATATATATATATATATATATATATATATATATATGTATATATACACATATATACACTTATATATATACATATCTATATATATATATGTATGCATATATATGTATATATATATATTATATAACATATATGACATGTGTGTGTGTGCATCCCAACCATTTCGGGTTATGAAATGGATCCCCTTCCAGGCCCCACCACCACCCACACAGGCGAGCGTCAAAATTCACCAAGCCAAACTTGCGCTTAGTGCGGAAAGGTTTTCAGCAATGCTCCCATCTACCCTCCCCTAAAAGGTAACTGGACACGACGCCTTCTTCTCTGTCGTACCCTGGCCAAAAGCAGACCAAGTGTACCGCGTCAATACGCCGCTGCATTGCTTCAGTACGTCGTGTAATGGTGCCAGCCTGTACCGGACACCAACAAGTATGTGCATGTTCAGGTATATATTGTTTAACAAATGGATACATCGCCTGCCTCGCACGTCTGGATGCTGTCCATAATGCAGAGGTTATGACCCTGTCCACACACGGTAAGGTCAGGAACATGGAGCACTCCACCCAGTGGGAGCAAGTATCACTTTGAAGCTTCGCACTTCATCTGATGATTATCAGAGGAAATATTTAGTAGTGAAGTCCATTGAGTCAATAGCCACGTCCGTATCCAAGACCGTGTCCGGAGTAACCGGAGTAGCCACGTCCGTATCCAAGACCGTAGCCGGAGTAACCGGAGTAGCCACGTCCGTATCCAAGACCGTAGCCGGAGTAACCGGAGTAGCCAATGCCGTGGCCAGAGTAACCGAGTCCGTGACCAGCATATCCCAGGCCGTAGCCAGAGTAGCCAAGTCCGCGTCCAGCATAGCCGAGGCCATGGCCTGAGTAGCCAAGTCCGTGTCCAGCATAGCCCAGGCCATAGCCAGAGTAGCCGTGACCGTAGCCTAGGCCGACGCCACCGTAGCCGTAGCCGGTGGAGTAGCCGTAGCCGGGCGCGGCGTATGTATTCACGAGAAGGGACTCATCCTTGGCCAGGTCAGCGTCGGAGGCGGCCACCGAGGCCACCACGGCCAGTGCGACGACGACGAAAAACTGCAAAAGAACAACCAATTGTGATCACACTTTTTGTACGTGCACGTTTGCGTCGGAATATGTACAGTGCATAGTATCCAACGATCATGCTTCTCTTCTGCATATAGGGACCATAATAAATAGGAACGTCGAAGGACTCCTCGATAGCTTAGGATGGCACGGAGAAAAAGCGGGTTCGTTATCAGCATGGACAAGAGACATGGAGGCGATTTTCACGGGTTCCTGTTCCTGAAGAACTGACAATTGTTCCTCTTGCCACAGCGGGGCCATATTCCCTGATGCGATGCACAACATTTACGACACGGTTACTTCTTATACTTTGAATGTTCCTAAAACTCATGCTGGAGGTATCAACTGTTACTGATGCGACACACATACACGCGTCGAATGCTGTGACAATGGCACATTAGTTGAACAAACATCATAAGAAATCACTATTCAACGACCTGCCAGTAGAGAAAAATCGCCATCGCCTGTTCTGTTGTAAAGGAGTTAGAACATAATGCATCGTCGAATGCTGCAGCAACACCTGGGAAGCACTATCTTGGGCAATTGGAAAGCATGAAGGATACAATTTCCCCTCATCAAATGTATTCACCTATCGCCGCAATACTTATTACTCTTCTTGCGACCTCTAAGTTTACCTCCTATAATGTTTGTCAAGTTTTACAAAAAAAACATTCAAGACTATCCCAGCAGTCTTGACAACAGGCACCTTACTTACTCTATCTCTCCCTTTCTCACCTTGTTCATGGCTGGGTGTGGTGTGAGAGGCAGTGGAGAACTGTGCCCAGAGTAACCAGCGCCCAGCTTATATACTGCGAGACAACCATTGGCATTGAAAAAGCGGCCACTTCCTGGCCACGCAAGGCAACGGAACGCACTTGGCCGCCTGGGGGTGCGGGTGCAACCACTCTGTCTAGTTCAAGTGACGAGGCACTTCTAACTAGCTGTACGGCAACAGATAATACGGAGAAAGAGAAGAAAGGTGCCATCTGGGATACTAGTCGCCACTGACTTCGCACCTACGTACTAACATCTCCCTCTGTTTTTTTGTCTCTCTCTTTCTCTGTCTCTCTCTCTCTCTCTCTCTCTCTCTCTCTCTCTCTCTCTCTCTCTCTCTCTCTCTCTCTCTCTCTCTCTCTCTCTCTCTCTCTCTCTCTCTCTCTCTCTATATATATATATATATATATATATCTATATATATCTATATATATATATATATATATATATATATATATAAATAATATATATATATATCAAATAACTAGCTTACAATATAATTCTCTCTCTCTCTCTCTCTCTCTCTCTCTCTCTCTCTCTCTCTCTCTCTCTCTCTCTCTCTCTCTCTCTCTCTCTCTCTCTCTCTCTCTCTCTCTCTCTCTCTCTCTCTCTCTCTCTCTCTCTCTCTCTCTCTCTCTCTCTCTCTCTCTCTCTCTCTATCTATATATATATATATATATATATATATATATATATATATATATATATATATATATATATATATATATATATATATAAATATATATATATATATATATATATTATATATATATATATATATATATTTTCTTCTCTCTCTCTTCTCTCTCTCTCTCTCTCTCTCTCTCTCTCTCTCTCTCTCTCTCTCTCTCTATCTCTCTCTCTCTCTCTCTCTCTCTCTCTCTCTCTCTCTCTCTCTCTCTCTCTCTCTCTCTCTCTCTCTCTCTCTCTCTCTCTCTCTCTCTCTCTCTCTCTCTCTCTCTCTCTCTCTCTCTCTCTCTCTCTCTCTCTCTCTCTCTCTCTCTCTCTCTCTCTCTCTCTCTCTCTCTCTCCCTCTCTCTCTCTCTCTCTCTCTCTCTCTCCTCTCAATATAATGCACAATAAACAACATTGGATAGTACATTGCACAAGTCCAAAGATGCATCAATTAAGTTCAGTAAGCACTGATTAGCGTATGAGCTTAACCTAACACTAAATAGAGACCAGGCAATGGTTTGGTCACGCACTGTTGACACCAGCAGGTATGCCGGGCTGTACAATATAATGTACAATACACAACACTCCGCAATACAATGCACAAGTCCAAACTGCATCAATTACACGCAATGTTCAATCATTCGCAGCACGATATGCATGCTATCCAACGAATGCGTCTTACCTTAGTAATTTGACATAGCATTTTCTTTTTTGTCCCATGAAACCGGTAGTGGAAGGTGCCATCAGGTATTCTGAGCGGCGGTGGCGGGAATAGAAGGTGCCATCAGGTATTCTGAGCGGCGGTGGCGGGAACAGAAGGTGCCATCAGGTATTCTGAGCGGCGGTGGCGGGAACAGAAGGTGCCATCAGGTATTCTGAGCGGCGGTGGCGGGAATAGAAGGTGCCATCAGGTATTCTGAGCGGCGGTGGCGGGAATAGAAGGTGCCATCAGGTATTCTGAGCGGCGGTGGCGGGAACAGAAGGTGCCATCAGGTATTCTGAGCGGCGGTGGCGGGAATAGAAGGTGCCATCAGGTATTCTGAGCGGGGGTGGCGGGAATAGAAGGTGTCATCAGGTGTGTTGCGAACACACAGGCTTTTTGGTAATATGGCAGCATATGGCACCGATGCAAACGATGAGCTGCTGGTCAGCTGACCGCATGTTCTAGAAGCTACCGACTCGATTTCGTTGTCGTTCTGGGCGCTACCGCCACTGTGTTTTGTGCTTTTGCCGAAGTGAGCGGAGCTGTTGTTCGTCGCCTGAAGGCTGGAATACAATGGGCAATGTCGGACTCTCGTTTGATTGCAATGCTTCCGATGGTTGGTTGAACCATGCTTCCCATGGTTGGTTGAATCATGCTTCCCATCCCCCTCACCTTAAAAGAAGCGTTGTATGGCACCATTGCCTCTGTCGTACCTTGGCGAGAGCAGATCAAGTGTACCGCCTCAATACGCCGCTGTAAGCACTGCTTCAGTGCGTCGTGTAATAATGTAATCGTTAACCGCAAACAAACAACCAGGAACGCGCACGCTCAACTGAAACGATTACGCTTCGAGCCCAGTGAGCCTCTGGAGGAATTTCTGACAGATTCAAGAAGTTAGTGCTGACGGGCATACCTCGACAGTGACCGTGATGTGGTCCAGGGGCGGTCCGTGGCGCCCAAGTGAGGTGAGGCAGAAAAAAAATCGCGGATTTCGACCAGTGCTTTTCATAAGTGCCCATTATTATTGTATGTTAAGATGAGTATAGGCAACTTAATTTGGTGCCGCAAGGTGCCAAACCTATCACCATCGTTTCGAAGTCAGTGGATTTCACCCCTCTCACTCGTGTTCAAATGTTTCCGAAATTGCCGGGAAGTTTTATATATCAAATATCATTGAGGTTTAAGTATATTTCCATTTCATAACCCGAAATGGTTGGGATGCACACACACACATGTCATATATGTTATATAATATATATATACATATATATGCATACATATATATATATATATATATATATATATATATATATATATATATATATATATATATATATATATATATATATATATATATATATATATATATATATATATATATATATATATATATATATATATATATATATATATATATATATATATATATGTATATATATAGATATATATATATTTATATATATATATAATATATATATATATATATATATATATATATATATATATATATATATATATATAAGTGTATATATGTATATGTATATATATAGATATATTATTCTTGCTATACTTATTATTGATTATTCCAGTGCAAAATACATGAAGTTAATGGAAAGCCCCACATCGATGGAGCGCATGCTCCGTGATACCCCATTCAAAAGTCTAAATTATTTGTGGACAGAGCCAACATTGAAGGGGCGCCTGCCCTTCAAAATTATACAAACAGAATACGCCTGGTCTAGACGTATATGAATGAAAAATGGAAAACAATCCTAAAAATCGGCTGCAGGTTCCGTATCTGCACGTGAGTGATAAGGGCGTGCTATTTCAACCAGTATAGGTGCCTCCACCGGTAGCCTAAATATAGTGTTGGCGCCTTTTCCTGGCCGGATGGGTGCCACCTTCCCATGGGGGCACACGCTCCCAGTACCCCCACCCTTGTTTACGCCCCTGCACCCAGTGGAAAGGAATTATGTTGCAACAGTTATCTCTTCGTTGTTCCTACCCCTCCTACCCGGCCGTGATCTTCATTTCGCCTGTATCATCATACTGCTACTACCCGTGACACCACGCGATTCTTGCGGCAATTGACATGGATCAAGTAACCGGGGTTCAAGCGAAAAATCCAAGTGTTAGGGAAAGTATACCTCAGATTCCTGGAGAAGATTCTTCAAGCTTTCAATTGAACCCCGTTTTGTCCCATTTTGATGGCATTCAAGATTGGAAATATCGTGTGGAAAACACGGACGTTTCGCTGGAACGCCTACGGGACTGAGCAATTGTCCAGCCCATGTGACGTCACCGATTGCCAAATAATATTCGAGGGCTCGGCCACCCTGCACTTGTTATGAAACGAAAACTTACTATATGGCGATATGTTCGAGAGGCTAGCCTCTGCCGACCGGTGATAGAGCTGTTCGGAAGCTAAGATGTAAAAGGCGTAAATGTAAATGAACTTGAATTTTCACCATAATCATGAACCATTAATGCATATTTGTTTCCAGTTTTCCAAGTTTGCTATTCTCAAATGGATGAAAGCACCATTTTATGAAAATATCTTACAAAAATACTTCCCAGCTCTACTCGTGTGAGGCACTGCCTTAGTGCCTTGCATGGGTGGACCGCTCCTGATGTAGTCTATTTCAACTCGTTTGAGGGTAGTACCAGCTAATGTTGTATCGCAACGAAGTGAAGCGATGTGAGCAATATAAATTCGTAGACCGCGGGAAATTCGTCAGACAGCGACTATTTTGCCTAGCATGGATGGTTTAATTGCAGGGTTAAGCTGGACGACGGGAAAATGTCGTCGGTGCACCACAACAAGCTGAAGCCGCTCCGGTCCTCCATTCTCTGTGACCTCATCAGGCCGTGTGTCACAACGCGGCACGAAGCCCTGACAGATACGGCAGCCAGTGGTGAAACTCCTGTCAGAGGCGTCGCCGGTTTCGGGGTTTGGGACCATAGTGTTCGCCTCGTCCACTTACGCGGAAATCAGAATACAGATTTTTTATTCTATCAGAGACTTCTTATTTATTTTATATTCTTATTCTTATTATTATTATTATTATCTTCTTTGATATTCTTAATCCTATTCTTTTCTTATTCTTCTTTTCTTATTCTTCTTCTTCTTATTCTTCTTTTTCTTATTCTTCTTATTCTTTTTCTTATTCTTCTTATTCTTATTTCTTATTCTTATTCTTTTTCTTATTCTTCTTATTCTTATTTTATATTCCATTCTTATTTATTTATATTCTTATATTATTCATAAAGACTTCTATTTTTTATTCTATTTTTTATTGAAGAGGACTTTTATTCTATCAGAATGAAAAGTCCTTCGGATCGGATCGGATGCAACTGTATCCGAACCGATCAGTGTATTCATTGCATCTCCATTCATTATTCATTGGTGTATTATCATTAGCGGTTAGTGCATTCGTGCTGGGCATGCTGGATCGTGCCGGCATTGTGCTGGCAGGCTGGGGACGAGCCGAAACGGTTGAGAGACGAACCGAAACGGCAAATTGTGCACGCTGTCACTGACGAGTTTATGCCGATGAGCTCGTGACGTAGTTTGGGGTCCGGCCGGCTCGCTGTGCCTTCGGCTGCAAGGTAGCAATTAGCAAATTTAAATGTTTTCACAGTTCGAGCAGCTCGGACAGCCAGTGTCGGGTAGCTACTGGTTCACATTAGGGTACTAATGGCATGAGTGTGCGGAAACCCGGTCACTGATAACACATATTAATGGTTCCCAGTGACTGCCGGACGAGAGCGCCTGGCCAACGAAAGGTGGGAGGAGTGTAAGGAGTCTGTGTCGTGCCTGCTTATATATATATATATATATATATATATATATATATATATATATAGATATATAGAGAGAGAGAGAGAGAGAGAGAGAGAGAGAGAGAGAGAGAGAGAGAGAGAGAGAGAGAGAGAGAGAGAGAGAGAGAGAGAGAGAGAGGGAGAGAGAGGGAGATCTACAAAGATAAAGAGTGACAGAGTTGCAAAGATAATGAGAGACAGAGACACGTAGAAACTGTATCGGGTTACAGAGCGGGAGAGATACAGAGCAACAGAGACAGACAGACTGAAACAAGTTACAAATAATCGGTTACAAATAATCGGAGTTACAGAAGTACAAAGACAGATACACAAAGACAGGATAGGAGCGGGGAGACCAGCACTTATCCACATTCCCTGAAATGGCGGCCAGTTGGAAGTGCGTCGTCACGTTAACTAGACAAGGTAACCACCGTGAACTAGACAAGGTGGCTGCACGCGCACCCCCAGGCGGCCAAATGCGTTCCGTTGCCTTGCGTGGCCAGGAAGTGGCCGCTGTATCAATGCCACAGTTTAGCTCTCCGTATATAAGGCAGGCGCTGGTTACGCTGGGCACAGTTCTCCACTGCCTCTCACAACACATCCAGCCATGAACAAGGTGAGAGAGAGGGGAGAGAATACGGTGCTTGATGCCAACACAGCTGGGATTGTTTTGAACGGTTTAATACGCGCCCTGGAGGGGGAAGGGAAATCCGCCCACCCATCCGGTTTTTCTTGCATACCTCCAGATTGTTCCAGTCGATATGTGCCATTTATTGCGTACCTGCTTAGAAATGATCTGCGCGTTGTTTAAAGTAAGAAGAAAGGAAATCGACCACGTAAAAATGTGTTAGAGGCCGTTAAAGTAAACAAATCGTAGTGCCAGACCGCAACAATCGGCCCTGGTGCGCTTCCCGTATATTGACAAAAGGGAAGTGTTCTTGGCAATGCTATCGACTTGGTTGATGTGTATTGTTATACTATATAGTTTCAAAGTCATGTCAGGTCACCGAGATCAAGTCTGGTCAAGTTCATGACAGGTTAATGGAACCAAACTTGGTCAGCTGGAATGTTGTCATAAATGCAAATGACTGTCATGCGATTGATGTCACTTTGCATGTCGCTACCTACACATCCTGAAAACTACTTTTGTCATTGTGTACCTCAGCGCTTCCATGCTTTCTTGGTGCACTTCACTACTTTCTTTGCGAAGCCGTTTGCCCCGAGCCGCCCGACAGAGCGGCTCGGGTGACTGGGCTCCGGTGGCTGGGGTAGGTAATGGTAATGGTAATGGTAATAGTAGGTAATGACCGGATATGGTGCTGCTATATCGGTGACCTGCCAATTTCGGGGCATTGAAACACAATCACAGCGATTCACAACAATGACAAGTCAAGTCACGCAAAATAATACAATGTTGACATATCCGGCCTCATTTAACATTGAACATGTTGATCTATGGTAATGAAATGTACACATAATGGAATTAACCACCGTACCCATCCACCCTGTGAATTTAGTTCCTCCAGCTTTCGTAGGAGCCGAAATCTTAGGGGAGGGGCGGGCGAATCCGCCCCCCCGTCAAGTGCGCGTAGTCTTCAGAGGCCCGCCACGGCGCTTTTCTAAGAGAACTTGGCATGCATTATAGCAGGCAGACTTGAGACTTCGCAAGGCAAGTCACGAGGATTAGCGACATTTCGCATTATCCACGAAATCTACGATATTTCAACGCATTCATTCACACACGATTTAATCCCACATCATTTTCAATTGCCCATGAACCTTCTGTGATATTGCTGCACTATTTGAACCTTTATTAACGTTCTAGCTTCCTACGACCAGAAGAGGTGACTGGCATTGCTTGTGCCGGCTGTTTATGGTTGTTAGTGCCCGGTAATCTTCTTCATAACATCTGTCTTTGTTACAGCATCCCACACATTTGTGCCATGAGGTAACAGCTGGTGATATAGGGTTGTGCTGGGGCTGACACGGTTCTTGATTCAGGATGGTGTTTTATGAAGACATAAAAAATAAGAGAAAGGACCGTGTAATGAGTGTTGTTCAGTGCAACATTATCCGATCCGTCTCGGGGGGGGTTCAACCGCCCCTCAGGGTTTTCGCAGATAGTGGACGAACGGCGCGAGGCAGCGCGCGAAAATTTGACGTACCCTTTCCCACACCAATTTGGCATGGTGTTTCAGAAATTTTAAAGTCATGTCATCTAAGGTCAACGAGTTAGTCAAGGTCAAGTGAGGTCACCTCCAAAAGCGTTCAACCAGTCGTCACGCATTTATGCATTTGATTTATACACAAATGTATACAGGTATTTTAATGAAACCTTCAGCGGTTGCTTATCTTTAAGGATGCAACAAAACGTAGTTGTGGAATTTGATTTATTACTTCTGTTTTTGGCTACATATAAATTTTGCTCACTCTTAATGCATTCAAATCGAAGATTCTGGCAAAATGAGCTTTGTTTTAGGACAAGTTGACTCACCAACGTTTCTCGGTTTGCTCTACCCATTAAAAAAGGAAAATCATATAATCAACTACTTTGACATTTCATAAAAAAAAAACATGGGGGAAAATACAAATGTATGGACCTGGTCGATTTCATGTCCTTTTCTGATTCCAAATAATACTGATTTTCTTCAAATATCCATGTAAGTGCATCTAAGTGCGACTAAAATAGGCTATACTTTTGCAGTTTTTCGTCGTCGTCGCACTGGCCGTGGTGGCCTCGGTGGCCGCCTCCGACGCTGACCTGGCCAAGGATGAGTCCCTTTTCGTGAATACATACGCCGCGCCCGGCTACGGCTACTCCACCGGCTACGGCTACGGTGGCGTCGGCCTCGGCTACGGTGGCGTCGGCCTCGGCTACTCCGGCTATGGCCTGGGCTATGCTGGACACGGACTTGGCTACTCCGGCTATGGCCTGGGCTACGCTGGACGTGGACTCGGCTACTCCGGCTACGGTCGCGGCTACGCCGGTTACTCTGGCTACGGTCTTGGATACGGACGTGGCTATGGAATCTACTAAAAAATGTTTCCTCTCATTATCATCCGGTCAAGTGCAGCGATTGAAGGTGAAACTTGTTCCCACTATGTGGTGTGCTGCATATTCCTGACGTGCACGTGTCTGGACAGGGTCGTAACCTCTGTGTTGTAGACAGCATTCAGACGTGCAAAGCAGGATATGCACCCATTTCAGAAAGAATACAACTATCGGAACACAGGCCCAGTTTCATAGTACCGAAAGGAATTAAAAGCATCAGACGCAAGTGGAAGAAGGAAGAAGTTTGCGTACCATTCTGATTACCTCGAAATATAAATGAAATATGCACGCTTTGTTCACGGGGTAGCTAAAAATAGTACGAGATGTAATTATCACCACCCGTGCTGCTGGAAATGATGACGTTCACCTTGAGCCTAGCACTATTGGGGAGGGGTTCTCTGTGACGCTTTTCTTCTAGGAAAACCACCGCACGGTTAGCGCAGTTCCGCTTCAAGTCGGCATGTGATCTGCCTACTGAATAACGGATGCTTTGTTGTCCGAGCGCTTGTCTGCATTCCCAGAGCTCCAACAAATTGCAATGACAAAGAATGCTTGGTTTCACCTTCAGAACCCCGATACCATTGATAATCGATAAGTCAAACTTTTCCCGAAGCATTGCCAGCCGCCCAAGCCAGGGAAATCATACATCCACCACCGCAGAAAGAATCTACTGCATAAACCACATTTACGGGCAAACAATTCAGGTAACAAAATTCGAACAAGTTTTAGTCTCTCGGTCCGCTAAGCCGAATCACGTGCCATGACGTCAGGACGTGAGCCCCAGGAGGAATCCGGACGAATCCAGATGGTCAATGATCCAGGAATATCATCTGGAATATTAATTATAATGGTTCGACGAAACATCGCCGCTAAACCTGGCACTGGCTACCTTTAAAATTAATAGAATGCTGAGCAGCATCAGCCCCCGGCCAACATGCTTACCCTGTGGTTGGACATCTTGGAACTGCATAGAACTTCAGCGCAGGGAGCTTCCACAGCTGCAGCTTCAGTTCCTGATGCACTTCCACTCGTGTATGATACCTGACGTGATTTCATATGATTCCACACGTCATACCTGACGCGTATGATCTGTGACAACACAAACACATTTTACAGAGCAAAATTTTCCCTTCTCACACATCGCCTGTCATTGGCAATCCCTGTTCTGTTGGAGAATATTGCGATTTCTCGAAGAAGGTGTGACAGCATATAGACAATGCGGCCGAAAGCATGCGTAGCTGAATTTCACGTAGCCTTGAACAAGCTACAACATCGAACCGAAGGATACCAGAGAAGACCCAATTTAGATTCACAATGTATCAGCCACAAACACCCACTCAAAGGTCTGAAAGAACACATCATGCTGAAGTAAAGGCAAGTTGCAGAATAGTGGCACGGAGGAGAGATCAATGAGCTTCGGATGTCCGTGAAAATATTGTACTGATCACTCCATCGATGTGGCTGAAATTGCCCGGTCAAATGTTACTACATTATCCCGGTCATTTGGCACTGTGTGTTACACCTGAATACTGATGCACTTGTATGCAACGGGATCTAGTGGCTTTTCTTGTTTCAGCCATGGTGACGTGAGCAGGAATGTGCAAAATATATCTAGTGCAATCTACCAGGCTTTTGATACTCACAGTGACATCACGTAACTTTGTACTGGGGCCACTACTGTTCATTATATTTGTAAATAACATCGAAAGTGGCCCAAGCAGTAAAGTTTTGAAATTTGCGTATGATTTGAAGGTCTTTAGGGCAATAACAGGTCAAAACAAGCATATCTCGCTGCAAAAACACTTAGACGAACTTGTGAAGTGGTCCGAAGAATGGCAAATGAAATTTAACTTTGATAAGTGCAAAATCATGCATGTAGGTAAGCAGCATATGAAGGCTCCACATTTGATGGGTGGCCAAGTGCTATCAGTGACTCAACAGGAGAAGGATTTAAGTGTTATTCTAAACACAAAACTGGGGGCATCAGAACAGACCAAGGAAGCCAGGAAGAAGGCACTGAGAATGCTCGGGGCAATAAATAGGAATGTATCATACAGAAGTGAGGAAGTGATCAGGAAGCTTTACTGTGCATATGTTAGGCCATATTTAGAATACTGCATCCACGCTTGGTCTCCTAGCTATGAAAAAGATTGTTGGCTTTTAGAGAGAGTACAAAAGAGGGCTACAAAAATGGTTAATGGTATAAGCAACCTGGCATATGAGGAAAGATTGAAGAAATTGAATATGTTTTCACTTAGATATAGAAGGCTGAGAGGAGATCTCATCGAGGTCTTCAAATTTGTCCATGGTCTGGAGAGGGGATATCTTGGGGAAATGTTTGAATTGAACAGAAATGATGCAATTAGAGGTCATAAATTCAAAATTAAAGTTAACCACAGCAGAACAAGGTTAAGGCAGACTTTCTTCACCAACAGGGTAGTAGAACACTGGAACCAGCTGCCAGAAAACATTGTCAGCAGCAGCACATTGAACATCTTTAAAAACAGCATAGACAATCATTATAAGAATACAGGGCTTGCTTTTCAGTATTAGAGGGAGGGCTGATTGACAGATTTGGTGGGCGACTGGTTCAGTGTACAGAGTGCAACCAAGAAGGGCCCTTGTGGCTCATAGTTGCACTGATCTTTTATGTCTTTTATGTCTTTATATATCCGGAGCAGGGACTGCAGGATTTCGCTGAAACTACTCGTATTACACGCCAACCTTGATGAGTTCAAAGAATACATGGGAGACTACTCAGAAGAACATGGTGAAGGATTTCACTAGGTCAGCTCCTTCGAGGAAGGCTACAAGGGACAGTACAATGAAGGTATGATGGGGGACTATATCTGAACCCTTTGCGTGAGAGTGACCTGAAGTATATTCGCCAATCTAGTATACAAACTTCTTTTTTTAACTAGAACGCTGTGATTGTTGTGCCAATTATGTATCAATTCTCCGTAACAATATTCTTTATCAAGCATTGTATCAGTGCACTATATCACTGTCATATGCATGCCATTATTAACTGTATAAATGTATTATAATATATAACTATGCCCTACTCGCTTCGTTCTTTTTATTTTCCCTTCTAAAGACGGGGATGAAGAATTTAATTTTTAATCACTGATTTCTCATAGTAATAGTGTGAACATTAATTAAAATTATACTCAAAAGAATCAATTGGATTTTAAAGCAGATACTGTACAAACCCTTAAATTAAGTAGCAAATATGCCAACAATCAATAATTAAATCTCATGAACTCAGAACCGATGTCTGAACTTGGCGACTGCTTATTTTTACTTAGTTCTTAGTATAGAATAGTAAATACAGAAATTAACAAAGTTCTTTCTCATGGACAGATTTTGTCGTGCATGGTGATTGGTGAACTTTGCAAAACCAGATGTATTCAGCAAAGATCCGTGCCCGATTAGTGGCCCCGTCGACCGCCAGCTGATTCGTAACGTTACGCCTTTGCTTTGATAGGCGCCAAGCGGTTAGTGTGCTGACATCTATTGGGCCAAACGTGGCTGCCACCAATGGCCAGGTTTTCTTCGAAAACAGCGTCCTCGATTGCATCATATGCTGTCATCTCTGCATTTTCCACAGGTCAGCTTTGGTCCGTTGACGTCATCACAGCGTCGTTGCCTAATTGGTCAATTTCTGTGAAGAATGCTTCGGTGCATGCGCAGTCGCAGTTGACGCTTTCATAGCACCATGTGATTCACCACGTTGTTCCTCATGAGTGTGCGGGGTGGGGCATGGGGCCCTACACCAAATTCAAGCACCCCTCATCCCCAATATACTATGCACACGTACAAAATTAAACACTCGACAACGACCACACTTCCTCTGGATCCCAAGCCACACAAACGTACCAGGCAACGAACACGCAGACACAAGCAAACAACGACAACATTACAACAAACCACACAATGCCCCTATTCTCAATCGGACTATTACCCCACAATGCATCAGGCAATCAACAAACACATTAAAAAAACCTGTGACACAGCAATAACACAACTTCACGAAATAAACTCCAAACACGAACACTGGCACACCAGCAACCAAACACGCCATATTTAAAGAACGTACACAAACATGACTACGTATCGGACACACAGCACTTATACGCTCTTACCTCCTACAACGCGCACGACCACAATGTACAGCATGTAACCGAACACCTAGAATCAAACACACACTCATCTACTCCACCGCATATACTAACCAACGACAACATATCACAAACTACTGTACCACAAACATCCTCCCAGTGAACCTCACCACTCTCGTCAACGACGAACATCCAGCATTACAAGAACACATATTCCACTTTCTCGCTACAACACGGATACTCGAAGAACTGTGAAAAAAATAGCAAAAGCATGAAGGAAAAATGAAAAAAAAATATGTTAAAAAAGAAGAAAGAAAATGAACAAAAGGATAAGGATAAATACCAAAAACTATAAAAAAAAATACCTTCCAAATGAAAGGAAAAAGTTCAAACTCCTACCTCAAGAGTGATTCTGATATGTGACGTCTTGCAATGTTAAATTAGTGTGGCGATAATAACCACCATGCCACGAGAAGCTAAAGTAGGAACCCATACAGCATGTCATATGCAACGCATGGTAACCGCCACCTCACCAAAAGCTGAGATATAGACCCACACAACATGTGACTTACAACACATAATAACCACCACGCCACCAGAACCCGAGATATAGACCAATACAACATATGATATACGACACATAATAACCACCACCTCGCCAGAAGCTGAGATGATAACCACCACCTCAGTAGAAGCTGATATAATTGCCACCATCTCACCACAAACTGAGATATAGACCCATACAACATACGATATACAACACATAATAACCACATCACCAGAACTTGAGATATAGACCCATACAACATATGAATGACAGAGGTACAACGACAGGGCACACAAAGGCAGGGTACACAAAGAAAGGGTAGGAGCGGGGAGACCAGCACTTATCCATATTCCTTGTAGTGGCGGCCAGTTGGAAGTGCGTCGTCACGTGAACTAGACAAGGTAACCACCGTGAACTTGGCAAGGTGGCTGCACCCGCATCCCCAGGAGGCCAAATGCGTTCCGTTGCCTTGCGTGGCCAGGAAGTGGCCGCTGTACCAATGCCACCGTTTAGCCCTCCGTATATAAGGCAGTCGCTGGTTACGCTCGGCACAGTTCTCCACTGCCTCTCACATCACACCCAGCCATGAACAAGGTGAGAGAGGGAGAGAGGGAGAGAGAGAGAGAGAGAGAGAGAGAGAGAGAGAGAGAGAGAGAGAGAGAGAACATGGTGCTTGATGCCAACACAGCTGGGATTGTCTTGAATGGTTTAATACGCGCCCTGGAGGGGGAAGGGAAATCCGCCCACCCATCCGGTTTTTCTTGCATACCTCCAGATTGTTCCAGTCGATATGTGCCATTTATTGCGTATCTGCTTAGAAATGATTTGCGCGTTGCTTGAAGTGAGAAGAAGGGAAATCGACCAACCAAAAAATTTCTTAGAGGCCGTTAAAGTAAACAAATCGTAGGGCCAGACCGCAACAATCGGCCCTGGTGCGCTTCCCGTATATTGACAAAAGGGAAGTGTTCGTGGCAATGCTATCGACTTGGTTGATGCATATTGTTACGCTATATAACTTAAAAGTCATGTTAGGTCGCCGAGACTTGACCTGGGTCAAGTCAGTTCACGTTCATGGCAGGCTAATGGAACCAGACTTGGTCAACTGGAATGTTGTCATAAATGCAAATGACCGTCATGCGATTGATGTCACTTTGCATGTCGCTACCTACACATCCTGAAAACTACTTTTGTCATTGTGTACCTCAGCGTTTCCATGCTTTCTTGATGTACTTCACTCCTTTCTTTGCGAAGCCGTTTGCCCCGAGCCGCCCGACAGAGCAGTCAGGTGACTGGGCTCCGGTGGCTTGGGTAGGTAATGACCGGATATGGTGCTGCTATATCGGTGACCTGCCAATTTTGGAGCATTGAAACACAATCACAGCGATCCATAACAGTGACAAGTCAAGTCACGCAAAATGATAAAATGTTGACATATCCGGCCTCATTTAACATTGAACATGTTGATCTATGGTAATGAAATGTACACATAATGGAAGTAACCACCGTACCCATCCACACTGTGAATTTAGTTGCTCCAGCTTTCGTAGGAGCCGAAATCTTAGGGGGGAGGGGCGGGCGAATCCGCCCCCCTCAAGTGCGCGTAGTCTTCAGAGGCCCGCCACGGCGCTTTTTTTAAGAGAACTTGGCATGCATTATAGCAGGTAGACTTGAGACTTCGCAAGGCAAGTCACGAGGAGTAACGACATTTCGCATTATCCATGATATCCACGATATTTCAACGCATTCATTCACACACGATTTAATCCCACATCATTTTCAATTGCCCATGAACCTTCTGTGATATTGCTGCACTATTTGAACCTTTATTAACGTTCTAGCTTCCTACGACCAGAAGAGGTGACTGGCATTGCTTGTGCCGGCTGTTTATGGTTGTTAGTGCCCGGTAATCTTCTTCATAACATCTGTCTTTGTTACAGCATCCCACACATTTGTGCCATGAGGTAACAGCTGGTGATATAGGGTTGTGCTGGGGCTGACACGGTTCTTGATTCAGGATGGTGTTTTACGAAGACATAAAAATAAGAGAATGGACCGTGTAGTGAGTGTTGTTCAGTGCAACATCAACCCGATCCGTCTCGGGGGGCGGGGGGTCTTCAACCGCCCCCTCAGGGTTTTCGCAGATAGTGGACGAACGGCTCGAGGCAGCGCGCCAAAATTTGGCATACCCTTTCCCACACCAATTTGGCATGGTGTTTCAAAATTTTGAAGTCATGTCATCTAAGGTCAACGATTTAGTCAAGGTCAAGCGAGGTCACCTCCAAAAGCGTACAACCAGTCGTCACGCTTTAATGTATACAGGTATTTTAATGAAACCTTCAGCGGTTGCTTATCTTTAAGGATGCAACAAAACGTAGGAGTGAAATTTGATTTTTTTCTTCTGTTTTTGACTACATATAAATTTTTCATATTTGCCAATTGCAGTTCAAATAGAAGATTCTGGCTAAAGTAAGCATTTTGTATTGGGGCAAGCTGACTTCGAACAAGGTTTCTCGGTTTGCTCTAAACATTAGAAAAGGAAAATCAAAGAATACTTGAAAACTCAACATTTTGAAATTTCAGAAAAAAATGGGGGGGAAAGAAAAATGTATGGCCCTGGTCGATTTCGCTGTCCTTTTCTGATTCCAAATAATATTTTTTTCTTCAAATATCCAACAAAATGAACTCCCCAGAGCCAAAAACATAACGTAAGTCGTAAAAAGTGGTGAAAATATAGCCACATTGTGACGTCAATTTTGAGGGGAAGTTGTTTTTGGGGGCGGATCCGGACTCTACACGTCGAGCGCTTTCCGATGACACCTATGTTGTTTTCGTGCGAGGCTTAGTTTGGATTTTAGAGTGGGTTACTATCCGCCCCCCCCCCTGAGACGGGGTGTGAGGATCTGACCGGAGAGTCGGCGCGGGTTAAGCATCACGTAGGTATGATCAGGGCATCCTTTTGTAAGTTCTGGTCGTTTAATATTAGTTGCAAATGTCGAAAGCATGTGTAGTGACGAGAAAACGTGAGAACACTTTCCTTAAGGTTTTCATCCTCGGATCAGGAAGCAAATGTGCAATCACGAAGCAGGCTTGCAAATATCAAGCATGGTCTTGCTTTCCACGATCTCAAGAAACCAGGATTCGTTCGACGGGTTTTTATCATTACCTAGATCCAGGATGGCCTGAATATTTTTTTTGCATCTATGCATCATACAGGCTCCGCGTCACCTTGTAAGTGCAATGAAATGTGATCATAACTGGTTGTACGCTTGCAGTTTTTCGTCGTCGTCGCACTGGCCGTGGTGGCCTCGGTGGCCGCCTCCGACGCTGACCTGGCCAAGGATGAGTCCATTATCGTGAATTCATACGCCGGCCCCGGCTACGGCTACTCCACCGGCTACGGCTACGGTGGCGTCGGCCTCGGCTACGGTGGCGTCGGCCTCGGCTACTCCGGCTATGGCCTGGGCTATGCTGGACACGGACTTGGCTACTCCGGCTATGGCCTGGGCTACGCTGGACGCGGACTCGGCTACTCTGGCTACGGTCTTGGCTACGCCGGTTACTCTGGCTACGGTCTTGGATACGGACGTGGCTATGGAATCTACTAATAACTGTTTCCTCTCATTATCATCCGGTCAAGTGCAGCGATTGAAGGTGAAACTTGTTCCCACTATGTGGGATATTATGTGGGATATTATCCCACTACATATTCCTGACGTGCACGTGTCTGGACAGGGTCGTAACCTCTGTGTTGTAGACAGCATTCAGACGTGCAAAGCAGAACATGCACCCATTTAAGAAATAATACAACTATCGGAACACAGGTCCTGTTTGACATTACTAAATCCGAAAGGAATACAAGGCATCAATCCGGAGCATATGCTAGAAGCAAGAATTTTGCGCATCACCGAAAATGCCCTGAAGAGATTGCATTTAGGGACGCAACCTCGAAATGCACCTGATGGGGTAGCATTATTAACACGAGACACAATTATACACACACGTGTTGCTGGCGATTGAGACGTCAGCCTTGAGCATAGCACTGCTGGGGAGGAGGTGCCATGATGTGATTCACCACGCAAACAATCTCGAGAACAAAATCTAGCCATGCCGAGTCATTTTTCGTGTATACTAGGCGTGCCAGGTCGCCAAGAAGATAGACCGATTCAGCCGCGGTAGTAGCCGTGTGTTCAGTTTCCAATTTCGTGATAGATGATGCACTTTGTCAGAGAATAGTATATTCCCGTGAGGGCAATATTTATATGCATTGATACGAGACGCTAGGTGATGACAGCTCATCCCGCGCCTTAGGGCGCGGCGTGCAACTCAGCAGGCTGTTCCCGCCATCTTTAGCGGCATCAAACTACTACGATATATGCTTACAGCCGGTAGATGTCGCACCCGGCGGATCACTCGCGGAACTTCCGGTTACGGAACTAAGCTGGAAAAAGTGAATTCCAGGATTAATGGGCCAGTACACTTCCGTAACTCTGAAAGATAATAAATGGCCAGATGGGAACACGCAGTATTACTAAGTTCCACGCAGAAATTAATTCACAGCTGAAAAGTGTTGTGATATCTGGCAACGTCCCTCTTCCCGCCGCAGCCGAGCACCTTCCGGCCGGAACAACGGAAGAGCAGGGTTGATAGTCTAGCCCACCCCCACCCCATCAACCACACCTCTGCCTGTGACGCCCATTTCCAGTCTCCTCCTTTCGTCAGAGACGGTCTTTCAGCCATACATCGACGAAAACGGAACGGCTGAAACTAACTAGAGTCGAGACCATCGGAAGCCAAACCGTTGGTCGCAACTGCAAAGAAAAGAAAAACTCCAGCGAACGAGTAAGTAAATGCTAACAGTAAGATTGATCGTGCTCTTGCCTTATGAGATGACACAGATATAAGTATTGTTGATTTTCTAGTTGCTGTGCGTTTGACATCATCAAACATCCGTACACAGAGGTGAAAAAGTGTGTAGCCTGTCGCCTACAGAATATCGAACACCTCTAGGCTGTCACATGTTGAGGGCTCAGAATAAGACCCGTACGCGTGTGTGCGAGCGCGAAATATCGACGATGATGCAGAAATGGAACAAAGAAGAATGCTTTAGTCTAACAACAGTTTAGGCTAGCTTTTATTTCAAAGAGAACTATAATATTTTCCCATGAAAAAGGTAAGGCCAGACTAGGCTTCTTAGCATTTTATATTATTGAACACATAATCGTGCCCAAGTTGAATAGACAATTTAAAACGAGGCAAGCAAGACTGACTGGGTTGTGTTAGGAATTAAAAATAGTAGTGCAGTGTTTTGCTTTCCAACTAAAAATAAACATTTCTGACGGGAATCAGTGGTCACATCATTGTAATCATGCCGATAAGCATGCTATTGAAACATGCTTTTCTCCAAATCCAATGACTCCTTAAAAATGAAGTTTACCAAAACCAAGGTCATATTTTGCATTGGTTTCAAGTCATTTATAACACTTTTGGTCCATGCAACAAGTCCTGTATATGACAAACATGGGCCTTGACCCAAATAAATGAAACCTATGGAAGTGACCAGATGAAATTATTAAAATAACAAAGGCTCATGTTGGAAGAACCAAAACATTTTTTTTTCATGATAAAAAATTCCGTAAGTCTGCAGTGTAGCAAAATGGCTGGAATGATACATTGCTGTTTCAGCAGAATGATATGCTGAAGCAACTTTGTATGGTTCGGCAATTGGATCCCTCCCCATCCCCGCCCTCCCAGAAAAGGAAATCAGCACCAAAAATTACACACAAGTTGGCGTAGTATGCTTGCTTGCACATGAACCCTCAAGATTGCCATATTTCGCATACATGATGCTGGTTTATAGAGATACATTCAGACATGTGTGCGCTTTCTGCAGCAACGTGCCATGATTTCCACCAGCCTCCTTCTCCAAAGGCAATGTTTTTCAGCCAGATAGGGAAACCGATATGCTTTGCCTTCATATGCTTTTTGAACGATATTAACTGGCCACTACATTTGGAGCCAGGATATCCACAACACACCTTTTCTCGTGATGAGGGTGCCATATTAGCACTCACATGTTGGGCATGCATTGCGCTAAGGCTTCTTCCAAGTGTCACTTCAGTTAGGTATGACTAGGGTTGGATTTATGTCTTGAAATTCTGGAATTGGAAATAAAAATTATGTGGCATTACAGGTTGACATGGAGCAGAGGACTCTCAGAACATTTCCTTTAATCTGAATCCTCGATTATAAGAGAAAAACTGTGTAGCATTCCAAGTTGGAGAATGATGGGATTTGTTTATGCCATCAAAAGCTCTTTTAGTACTTTTCCCGGTCAGGTTCCGTGTTTCCATGTTCCCATGATCATGACTAATTAGCAAGATCGCAGTCATTGTCAGACTCAATTCATCTTTTGGAAAAAATGAGTTGATAACTTCTAGGAGATATACATATTTTGGGCAGCGAACATCAAATACAGGGCCAGATAAAATTATTGTCTTGAATGTCTTGAAATACTTGTCTACTTTTCTTGAAATACTTGTCTACCTGTCTTGAAATACTTGTCTACTTGTCTTGAAATACTTGAATACTTGTCCTGGCTCTCAGAGACGAAACACCACTTACGCAAACATGCACAAGTTCAGCTTCAACAGCGCCTTGATACTTATTAAGTAGATACGTAAACTCTAAAACCAGCTTTGAAAACAAGCTGCGCCGGAAAACGGTACTGTTGCGTCTTATTCAATCTCTGGAAGGTGACAGGATACTGTTCCGCCCCGTCTGCCGCTTGAGATTGCCGAAGTGACGTCTGGTAACGATTGCAAGCATGGACGATTGCAACCAAAGTACTTGCGATTTGAAAATCCGAAGAAACCAAGAGCATCATAAATAGTGGGGCTAACCGCGCATATAAATTTTTCAGCGAAATTTCGTTCGACAGTGGTGTGGAGACATTGGAAAGCGGAGTCCTTTTCACGGACTGAAACACGGGCATCACGTGCTAGGGTGACAGTCCCCGCATACATTTGCAACCACTGATCGTCAATTGAAAAATTGTAGCCGGTACATGGGACCATGATGTGAAAGTGAGGGTAAGTCGCCAAGTTGAGCCGTTTCAGAGAAACAGACCTAATAGTGAAAAACGCTCAGAAACGTCGCTTCCGCTTTCCACGCCCCTCTCGCATGCACATGGCGGGTGACTCGGAAACGTTTGCCACGACAATGTTGACAATTGTCGTGGCAATACTGAGGTGCTGGTCTGGTGTCGATTACTCCATTGGTTGTCGAGATATGGCGGTCTGAATCAGGTCGATTGGGAGCGCTAAAATTGGTGATTTTCCTAACGAAAAATGTTAATTTTACATACAATTCCTATCGGCGGCCGGCGATTGACCGGGCACCCGTTCTCTCAGAACCTCCGTGACACGGACGCGCAGCGCTTTGACCCGACCGCAGCGAAGTTGTGCCCGACGGACAGCCAACATTCGGGGCTTGCACGTGATGTCAGCCATATCTCGTTACCTGTGATGTGAGCCGTGCCACGCGCCAAAAACTGCGCCGCAAAACAGAGCTGTTGCGTCAGGCTCAATCTCTGAACGGAGACGGGACAGTTCGCAGGTGTCAAGGCGTACTACCGCAATGTTAAAACCTATGGACTTTACCTTGGTAGCGTTTTTTTAGCCCCCTGTCCCCTCTATCATAGCAACCAAATAGCTTTGGTACGCCTCTGAAACATGTACTGAACTAAGATAAGGACGTATATGGCTGGATACTTAGGTAAAACAAATATACAGCGTATATTAAGAAGCAAAACGGCCTGATGATGTATACAATCCATGGTCAATGATAATACGGGACTGTAAGTTGTCACGAAAACTTGATATATTTTTCAAATAGCTGTCACCCAGTCTAGTGGCTGAGTAAGACTTCGTTGACAAATTGAAAAAAAGCTAATGGAGCCCATCCAACCAACTCAAGCATTTGGTCTAACCATGATTATGATTAACTTCTGGTGATCATGATCCTGGCTACCTGATACAGCTGACGCTGATGCCACAATGACAGCACCTTCCTCTTCTGAAGCCTAGTACCATTCTACGAATTAACCTGCCTGCCAGATCTGAATAGTGCGAAGTAATGAATCATGAATGTCTGATGTGCTTGCTGCATTTTGGAGCGTCTCATCGTTGTAAAACCAAATAAAGAACCAGTTCAACTAGTTTGATGCCACTTCAATTGGCATTACCAACATAGCGCGACCATCATCAGCAAGCTGGCACTGGGGCGTGACGGCCTTGCCTTCGTTGCCGGCTTCGTCGCCTACAAAATAATGCATATAAATATAGCGTTTGACCGTCCTACGCCTCAAGCAAGCGAGTCGCTCATTTGATCGATTGATTGATTAGTTGGGCTTAGGGGCGCATCAACTGCTATTGGTTATGTAGTGCCCATAAGCAAACCAGTCGCTCCTGACCGTTGTGTCCAGCTGTTGGTTCATCCCCATCGGTCGCGACCGGCTCTGCATGCCACAGACCCAGTAGGTGGTGGTGGCAAACCAGTTCAATTCTGACTTGTGCTTCATCACGGGCCCATCCTGCACCGGCGAGACCACCATCGTGGGGCGCTTGGCAGGCGTCATGAGCAGCCGGCAGCCGAGGCTGCTGAGGATGTCCGTGTGGCGCGGAGGTCTATTATTTATTGGTTGGTTCACGACACACTTTATGCACATTCACGGCTAATGGCGCCGCCCACACTGTTTCGCCGGTGGGCCGCGGGATTGGGAAATGTCCTGAGTGGCGCTAGAGTCGAACCAGGGACCTTTGGTACCCATAACCCGACACCTTAACCACTCGGCCACCCCCGCCCCGGCGCGGAGGTCGACTCGAGTTGGGCTGCATGTGCGCGTCGGCTGGTGGCGCTAGAACTCCGTTCGACAGAGAGGACGGAGTGCAGAGAGGCGGGCATCTAGGCAGGTGCGCCAGCATGCCACCAGCCAGCGATAGGATGTCCACCTTCGCACTGTCGGGCATCGGTCAGCGTCTCAGGAGCAGACCAGCGGCGCTCCTCATGCTGGCCCGTTCTGGCGGCACGTGGTACTGTTCTCGACTTTGGCACTGCTATGGGGCAGGTGTAGTGTATGCAACTTCATTGTTGCTTGTATTTGTCGTGTGGCCTATGAGCGTTTATTGGAAAGAGTGCGACATGCAAAGTCACTTTGTTCCACGAACTTTGATTGTGATCCTTCATTCATGCTCTGAACCGGAACCAGCAGAGAAGCCGACCAGGTCGACTACGCTCGTGTAGGGGCGTTTTGGAATGATCCAGATCTAGTCCTGAACGCGTTGCTAGGGAATGTCACCAATGCCTGACCGCCTGACATGCCTGACCGCTCTTGGGACCCCATGTTTTCCACCCGTCCGCCGAATGTAGCCTCTTAACTAGAGTGAAATTTTACATACATTTGGGAGGGGTGAGCCCCCTTTACGATTGATGTGAGTCCACCTTCCCCCATTAATTTCATATTCTAACATGTGGAACCTCTCGACTGAAGGTCTTCCTGTTGCCTCCAGGCATTCCGTCTCCCAAATAATTATCTGGAAGTCCCACCTATGTTGCTGAGCTGGCACGGAGGTTCACAGATGCCCCCATGAAAAAAGAATGTCTGCCACTCACGTGCTCCCTATGGTACTGTCGATCTAAAAAAACAATTGTCACCTTCCTTGACCCCTAAATCAGGGGTGCTACCGCATATACAGAGGGATGAAACTATGTTTCGGTCAATTACTTTTGCCATGCATCACCATAAGCCCAATGCTTAATATGTTTTGCTAAAACGTCCCTACCGCATCTCGTCGCGGCAAGATGCTATTTCTCTGCCGTATTCGACTTGTCCAACCTCCCTTTGCACGCTCTTTCGGGTATAGTATACGTATGAATGATATTGGAG
>JAOTOL010000303.1:0-38084 GCA_034440575.1 Imbricaverruca yamaguchii | reverse complement strand
TAAAAATGGACGGGGAATCCAATTCAAAAACATGAAATAGTTTTAGGGTTACTGTACACTTAAAGAATGTCATCCCCGGGGGGGCAAACTCAGGACAATGACTCAAAGCCTCAAAGGACATGGAAAAGGTTAATAACCTACAATCATCCTGTTTGTGCAATCCCCAATTACCACATATCCAACATCATTTTGGCTCGCCATGTTGCACAGGGCCATGATATATTACTTGTTGAACAAAATTCAAGGTTCTCACTTTTGTGATGTGATCGTTCCACAACCTTGCATATCTAACTAATTTTTTACCAGAATTTGAAAAGATGAAGAAATATACTGCGAGGTGCAAGGAAGTCAGGATGGGTTCCGTTGAACAGTCCGGAAAATGCGCGAAACGCCTAGGGGTGCATCACTCCGCCCCACATCACCCACCAACGCCACCCCATCCCCACTCCCATCCCTACTCCCACCAACACCCACTCCACTGGCAATGGCTAAGGTGAACGTTGCTCGATGGACTTAGATATTACAACTGCGAGACGGATCACAAATGGACTGAGAAATTGCTTCGTATTAAACAAAACTTCGCATTGAAGCCGTTGGCTATCGTCTAAAATGCACTTTGGACATACCTGCCCTATATTTTCAGGCCGCTGGTCAGAGTGGCCAGAGGTGCATCTAGCCACGCAGGCCTTCTCCAACAGCGTGGGGACTGCGATGGGGCAGCTGCTGCCTCGCCGCCAGCCACAGTCGGCGGCCGTGTCACCCGTCGACAAGTGGTTTGATGTCGCAAACAGCCGAGCGCCATTCAACGCCCGACTGGAGCGCTGCGGCTTACGGCATCAGCCCGGGGGCCACGGCCGTCCAGGGAAGCAGCTCTCCCGGGACATGGAGTTGCTCATCGGGAGTGCGCGGAAGTTCGCACCAAGACAGCCCGGTGGACGGGCAGGGCTGCTCCCGTTCCAGCACGGCATACTGCGGAGCATTGCCTCACTTCGCGGCCTGCACGCGGACCTGCTGGCCACAGTCCCCGGGTACCAGTACCTGCTGACCTCCAGGCTGAACCAGGACTGCCTGGAGAATGTCTTCTCAGCTCCGGGGCATGTGCGGCCGGAACACCGCCCCCGGACGCTGTGTAGGCGCGGTCCCGGCTACGCATCCTACTGATGGCGCCGTCCCCGCTGGTGGCCGCCAACAGCCGGGCCGTGCGGTACAGCTGGAGGCCGACACGGACTTCTTGTCCAGGGAGAGCCGGCTGGACTGCCTCACCAACGATGCCTTCGAGGGGCCTCGACATCCAGGTAAATATGTGATCATAGCTAAGCAGTGTTCAAATAATGTTTGTTTTTCGTTAGTTGTGACATGTCGAAACGGATGCAGCCCAATGTCATCATTCGCGTTAGATGCAAGGTGTTTAAAACATCTTCAAATCTTCTCAAGCTCAAGTCTGAGCCAATAAAGCACCTTTTTACTTGTTCTGATAGATCCCCAATATATAAATAACTGAATTCACGATAGGGACAACAAACCACAATGCCTGTGTTATCAACTGTTCGTGTATAATATGCTACATCATAGGTAGTTATGTAATTATATTCCACCATATTTCGCGAAAAATGTCTCACAATACCTGAGAACTTGTAACAGGACCATGCAGATATCACATAGTGTAGCTGAAGCAAAACATGGGAAGCTTTGCATTCTGGATTCTGCCATTCCATGTTTTACTTTGAAACCACCAGTGAAGCTGACGATGTTGCGTACGTTTTCACTGAACTGAACGCAAACAAAGCAGTTTTGACTACCATGATGTGTACTTCAGGGTAATGCTCATCTGTTTCAGATTCAGGATCTTGACCAACTGGATGCCGCCGAGGAGGAAGCAGACTTCAACCGGGCCTACCAAGCCTCAACCCTGCAGCCTCCGGCGCCCCTCAACCTGGAGGACTCCGCTGGCGAGCAACCGGAAATGCCTTTGGTCGAGGTGATGGCGGCCCGGGACCCCAGCGATGAGGTAGGTATCGAGCTGGAGGCGCTGGCTTTCGTGGCAGGGTTTGTGGCATGCAAATGTCGGGCCATCGACCCTACACTTGGTCAGGCAACCAGCATAGCGCAGCTCAGTTCTGTGCCCGACAGCTGGCTTCGCGTAGTGAGCCGTGGCGGTCTCTTGGTGCCCTCGGAACGCTGGATGGCGGTGGTGCATGGCTTTGAGCTGACATTCAACCTGGTGATGGGCCGCGCGGCGGATGACCAGCCCGGCATCGTGAGGCGGCTGATGGCGGAGCTGCTTCTGGCAATTATTGGGGAACGCATTGCATGAAGGCAATAGGAGAACTCAAATGAATTGAAAGGTACACTCAATGGGGTCCCATGATAAGACCTGAAATTATTGGCTGGAAAAGTCGAGATTTAAGGGGAAAGTGTCCCCTGAAAAGTGCATGAAACAAAACCCCTGTATCCTTCTGATAATTTGCGTAAGTTCCACCCCACATTCCTTCCTTATCAGAATTCGTTGGTGAAAAAAAAGCTATGGGACGGTGCCAGCTGGAGACGAAGATGCGACCACCTGTTTGAACTCCTATATCGCGTTTCTGGTAAGTTTCAGGTAGAAACTGAAATTATATTTTCGGCAGAGAAAGACGTGTTCTATCACATGGTCTTTATTTTATAGCTGTGGCTTCATTCCTGAAAAAGATATTACATTACAAACTACCCCTATATAGCATTGCGGGCAATGGGGATATCGGCCGTTGAAAACTTGTGACGTCATGAAAAGTTCCAATTGCCGGACGGTTGTACCTTATGTAAAGGGCCTTGGCCACAACTACATCCATTTTAGGATGCTACCTGCCAAGGCGATATATACGAGGTGGCGTCATCCCTGCTGCGCAGGTTTTTGCGCACGTCCTTATATGACGTCATCAGGGGTACCACTTAATACGGGCCAAACCGCTAACACTCTGCAGAATATACGCAGCGTATGCATAGTACGGGGGATAAAATGAGGATTTAATAGGTGCAGGTGCAAAACTTAGAGCGTCATAGTCCCGGAAGGGATCTCAATACCTTATATACACATATTATACCCGGAAGAACGTACAAAGCGAGGTAGGACAGGTCAAATTTGGCAGAGAATTAGCATCTTACCGCGGCGAAATACAGTAAGGACGTATCTGAAATGTGGTCGTCGCCATGATGGAAGAAGGTCGGGAGGAGGGTCGAGTCCCTTAATGTACATCAAATTTAGCATTGGGCTTATGGTGCTACATGTCAAAATTAATTGACCGAAATGCCTTTCAACCCCTCCATATGCGGCAGTGCCTCTGATATAGGAGGCAAGGAAGGGGACAATCGTTTCTTTTTTTAAAGATCGACAGGACCATAGTGAGCACGTAAAAGGCAGACATTCCTTTTATGGGGGCATCTGTGAACCTCCGTACGAGCTCAGCAACATAGGTGGAACTTCCAGAAAACGATTTGGGAGAGCAATGCCTGGAGGTAACAGGAAGGCCTATGGATTGGGGGAGGTGGGCTCACGCCAGTCGTAAGCGGGGTTGACCCATCCCAAAAGTATGTAAAAGTTCACTCTAGTTCGGAGGTTACATTCGGCGGATGGACTGGAAAGCGGTCAGACATGGGGTGCTAAAAGCGGTCAGGCATGTATTGGCGGCATTCCATAACAATGCGTTCAGAACTAGATCTGGGTGATTCAAAACACTCCTACACGTCCGCGTAGTCGACCTGGTCGGCTTATGTGCTGTTTCCGATTCAGAGCATGAATGAAGGATCACAATCGAAGTTCGTGGAACAGAGACTTTGCATATCGTTCTTTCAAACCAATGATCATAGGCCTCATGAGCAACAATGAAATGGCATACGCCACACCTGTTTCATAGCAGTACCATTTTTTTCGTTTTAGCCCATATCTGTCCAAATCTGGAATCAAGCGATAGCTCGTGGCGAATCATCGAGCAACATTTCAAACGAGGACATGTCAAGGCCATGCCCTAAGGCACAGTCAGCTTTAGTTATTCGATGGCCGCTTTCGGTTGCCATCGCTTCGATTTGCATGAAAAGGCGCCATTCGATGTGGCTTGTTGTGTGGAATCAAAAATAGTGCAATCGAATTAATATTCGATGTTAAAAGTCAATTTGATTTCTTCGGTCGGCGCGAATTTTGTCGTTTCCGCCTGACATTGCCCAAATCTGGCATCAAGCGATAGCCCGTGATGAACCTTCGAATAGCATTTCATGCCGGACGATGTCAAGGTCAAACCTCAAGGTCAAAGGTTGGATTGAGTATTTGATGGTCCTGCATCTCGTCGCTATGGCTTCAATTTGAAAAAGTGCGCAATTCGACTTCGCTTGTTATGCAGTATCAGCAAGTTCAACATTATAAATTATTTCGACGTTCATTGGTCAGACTGATTTCTTCTGTCGTCTGACATTTTTCCGTTTTTGCCCAAGCCTACCCAGACCCACTATCAAGCGACAGCCCGTGGCGACTCTTCGAGTAACATTTGAAGCCGAGACATGTCGAGGTCATACCTCAAGGTCGAAGGTTACTTTGCATTTTTAAGTCCTCACGTTTTGTCGCTATGACATCACTTTGCATGAAGTAGGTTGCATTCCACGGGTGGGTCTACTCTGTTGCCCAGGGCTGTTGCCGTGACCATATTCAGAAACTAAGGAACAGAATTCCACGAAACCTTCACCAGTCGATTCAGTTGGGTCGATTTATGTGGGACTTTTGAATATGGGGACTCTTACCATTACGCAAAGCTATAAAATTACCCCTCAAACTTGGAGCGGCCATTTTGAAATCATTTTGAAAGTGTTGTCGTGCCCATGCTCATAAACCGCTGCACTGAATTGAATGAAACTTTCACTATTCGATGCAGCATAGTCGATTTACTTGGGACTTTAAAATATGGTGACCTTGACCTTGACCTAAGGCCTCTGATTAAGTACATCTTTATTTTGATTTGTTGCCGTGACCATGCTCCTAAACTACTGAACCGAATTTCGTGAAACCTTCACCAATAGACGTGACATGGTCGATATACTTGGGACTTTTGAATATGGTGACCTTGGCCTTAGGTCAAGGTCATCAAAAAAGCACAAAACCATTTTTAAAACTTTTAACCACCCCAATACTCGGAAACTACCCAATACAATTTCTTGAAACCTTCACCAATCGACGTAACGTGTTCGGAATACGTGGAGTTTTGAGTATTGTGACCTTGGCTTTAGGTTAAGGTCACCAAAATACACAAAATTGTTTTCTTGCCTATTTGACACGCCCATGCTCCCAAAGTACCGAACCGAATTTGATGAAACATTCACCAGTCGACGTAGGATGGGTGATATATTCTGGAGTTTAAATATGGTTACCTTGGTCGTCGGTTAAGGTCATCAAAAATGCATAAAACTCATTTTAAGGGTTGTTGCGCCGCCCATGCTCCGAAAGTACGAAACCGAATTTCATGAAACCTTCGCCAATCGACGTACCGTGGTAGATATACTTGGGACTTTTCAATATGGTGACCTCGGCCCTAGGTCAAGGTCATCAAAAATGCATAAAACTCACTTTAAGGGTTGTTGTGCCGCCCATACTCCGGAAGTACGAAACCGAATTTCATGAAACCTTCGCCAGTCGGAGAATGGCCTGATCTGTCATTGTTTAACGGGCGATCCAATTTACCGAAGAGGTGGAGTGGGTTCTGCACACATCAATTTCAATCTGCATTGCAAAAGGCAGTTTCAGTGCATTTGATCCAGCACCGGCCAATTGGCATGTGATACTGGTGAGAATGGCCAACAATGGCCAACCACACAACCACCACACACCAATGACAGATGGGCCGGTGCTGAATCCAATGCACTGAAACTGCCTTTTGCAATGCAGATTGAAATTGATGTGTGCAGAACCCACTCCACCTCTTCAGTAAATATGATCGCCCGTTAAACAATGACAGATCAGGCCATTCTCCGACTGGCGAAGGTTTCATGAAATTTGGTTTCGTACTTTCTGTGCATGGGCGGAGCAGCGACCCTTAATATTAGTTTTATGCATTTTTGATGACCTTGACCTGGGGCCGATGTCACCATATTGAAACGTCCCAAGTCTGTCGACCACGTCACGTCGATTGGTGAAGGTTTCATGAAATTCGGATTCGTACTTTCTGAGTATGGACGGCACAACAACCCTTAAAATGAGTTTTATGCATTTTTGATGACCTTGACCTAGGGACGAGGTCACCATATTGAAAAGTCCCGAGTATATCGACTACGGTACGTCGATTGGAAAAAGTTTCATGAAATTCGGTTCGGTACTTTCGGAGCATGGGCGGCGCAACAACACTTAAAATGAGTTTTATGCATTTTTGATGACCTTAACCGACGACCAAGGTCACCATATTTTAACTCCAGAATATATCGCCGATTCCACGTCGACTGGTGAATGTTTCATCAAATTCGGTTCGGTACTTTGGGAGCATGGGCGTGTCAAATAGGCAATAAAACGATTTTGTGTATTTTGGTGACCTTGACCTCAAACCAAGGTCACGATACTCAAAGCCCCACGTATTCCGAACACGTTACGTCGATTGGTGAAGGTCTCAAGAAATTGTATTGGGTAGTTTCCGAGTATGGGGGTGGTTAAAAGTCTTAAAAATGGTTTTGTGCTTTTTTGATGACCTTGACCTAAGGCCAAGGTCACCATATTCAGAAGTTCCAAGTATATCGACCATTTCACGTCTATTGGTGAAGGTTTCACGAAATTTGGTTCAGTAGTTTAGCAGCATGGTCACGACAACAAATCAAAATAAAGATGTACTTAATCAGCGACTTTAGGTGAAGGTCAAGGTCACCATATTTTAAAGTCCCAAGTAAATCGACTATGCTGCATCGAATGGTGAAAGTTTCATTCAATTCGGTGCAGCGGTTTCTGAGCATGGGCACGGCGACACTTCCAAAATAATTTCAAAATGGCCGCTCCAAGTTTGAGGGGTAATTTTATAGCTTTGCGTAATGGTAAGAGTCCCCATATTCAAAAGTCCCACATAAATCGACCCAACTGAATAGATTGGTGAAGGTTTGGTGGAATTTGGTTCGGTAGTTTCTGAATATGGTCACGGCAACAGCCCTGGGGAACAGAGTAGACCCACCCGCATTCCACGTGGCTTGCTGTGTGGACTCAGAAAGCTACGAAATCAAACTAATTTCAAAGGTCAAAGGTGAAACCGAGTTCTTCTGTCGCCCCACACTTTTTTCTCCTCGCCGAACTCTATCTAAATGTGGTATCAAGGAATAGCTCGTGGTGGGTCTGGGTAAATTTTAAACCGGGAATGTCAATGATAATCTTCACGGTTAAAGGTTTTACATTGCTTTCGAGTTCCTCGCGATTCCTCGCTATGACTCAAATTTTCATAAAGTTGGTGTCATTCAACGTGGCTTGCCGTATTGTATCAGATAGTTGAGAAATCGAAATAATTTTGAAGGTCTCGAATGTGCGCTGTGTGTACAATGCTCGAGTGGAGTATTGCACAAGGGGGAGCATGACTCTTTGTTTGCAGCCATTGTGATCAGTGGTGCGACAAGGATTTTCCCCAGTTGAGGCCCAACCAAGAAAAATGTAATGAAGGAGAGCCTTCCACGCACCTCGCGCGCCGAAAATGCATTGTTTGCGTGGTTGAGTGGATGCGGCGGTGCACTCAGCATTCTGGGAAGGACGCCTTTCCTTCCAAGGGGCGCCTTTTTCCCTCAAAGAGGCGCCTCTAGCCGAAAAAAAGGCTGTTCGAGGAATTCGATTTTCTGTTACAAACCGATAGTGTTTAATGTATTTACCGGATTGCTCTACGGTGATTGTGAAATCTGGCCCAGCACATATGGTATCAGGTTAGCTATAGGGGAAGTCAAGGTATGTTGAGCCTACCCTCAGTTAGGAAGGCCTGGAGAGCATGGGATGCGACAGACTGATTATGTGTACGCAGATTCCGAAATGGTAGTCTTGTGGGAAAAAATCAGTGGCATCGGAATTTTTATCGGGTAAATTTTGAGCATTGCTATTCTCAGTTGTTCTGACGTATCGTCCCAGTCTCAACTTACCCCAGTCGTGGGGTAAGTTGATCCTATTTGTGGGAAATGTTGATCAGAAGCCCTACTGTCGTAAATAAATGCTGTAACGACTACTTGTGAGTGTTACTCTTAGTGCTGCAAGCTCTTTATGAGCTTTTTCACCTGTCGTTTTCTGGCGGCAAAGGAAGCAAGAAGAAAAGCAACATTAATCAGCAAGTTCCTCACAAAGGTCGACAAAAATTGAAATATGTGCATGTAGATCATCAATCACCAAAAATAACGGTCCGACTGGTTTCGTTGGTAAAGGAGGGAAGAAAAAGGCAAGCGCTGGAGCGCGCCCGGAACGGCGCGGTCGCCACCCCTCCCAAATCCCCTCCTTCGGCAGCAGAGTAAACAGGGGAACGAACACCCTTGTGCGGCGGCACGGTGCTATACATGCGTAGCTTGGGCTATACCGCAGGCCTCCGCCCGTCCCATGTACCCCGTCAACCGAATTTACAGTGCAGCGTGCAATGATCTGTTGTAAACCGTAGAGGTGACATGTGATGGTACTTAAAAATGTTTTTCACTGGCCATGAGAGACTAATTTACGTGGCTGCTTTCGTATCATACTACCTGTCACAGGTGTTGCTTTGTGAAAATGTATCTGGGGTATGCTACAATGCTATAATGCTACAGAATTGATGTAGTTATAAGATGTGGCTGTTTCACAAGCGTACCGAAGGAAATTTTCCTCTTTGGTATGATACTACGGCTGCTCAACGTATTCTTTTTCAGCCGATGGCACCCTTCAGAGTAAAAAGGGTCTTAGGGGAACTTCCCTTCGGCACCTGTTCTGAATTTGTTCCGTGCTCAGATCAACTCGATGGAGACCCTATGGGATTTTGTGGAGTCGACTTCTATTTTTTGTGAGCTTCCTGTGCGATAATTTTGGGCCCCAGTACGATTTATCGGACCCCTAGTGGCTCCTTTTTCAGTGCTCCCATGTGCTTCTTTTCCGGGGACCGACGTGGTTTTGAGGTCTTTCACGCCATTTGTGTGACTAGAGAGTGACATTCCGTGTAGGAGTTTATTTTTAGGAAGCCAGCTGAGACTTACAAGTCGCAGCTCAGGGTTCCGGCGCAATTTTTGTGGCCCTTAGGGTGATTTTCAAGGGTAGCGGCGCGACGTTTTTGGGTCTATGTGCAATTTTCTCATCATGTCGCCATTTGTTGGGATGCATATCGCTAGTTCTAGGGGCCTCGACACGTCTTTGGGGGCACAACATGTTTTGGTGTCTTTTGGCGCGATTGCCGGGACCCTGGAGTGATTTTCCATGTCCGGACTGTTTTGTCGTTGCCCCGGCTTCATTTATTGGGTATTCCCGATAAAACGTCTGGGGCCCCGGACCTGTCGAGCGTGAGCTTCAGGGGCTCAAGCGGGAATTCTTGGTATCTTCGGGCTCAACGTGATTTTAACGGGCCCCGGCTCAACCTTTTGGGACCCTGTTGTGAATTTGAAGAACCCTGGCACGACGTTTTTGGGCCCCAGTGTGATTTTCTGGGCCCAGGCGCGAACTTTTGAGGCCCCCAGCGTGATTTACATGTGCTCACCCCGTCTTTTTGCGGGCCCCATCGTTATTTTTTAGGATTATGGCACGACTTCTTTGTGCTCCTAGCGTAATTTTCTAGGGCCCCGGCCCCACTTTTTTTTTGGGCACCAGCGCAATTATTAGGGGCTCCGGCTGAATCTTTTGGGACCTAGCGTGATTTTGAGGTTCCGGCTTGTCCTTTTGAGGGCCAACGCCATTTTCGGGAGACCCGGCGAGATGTCCAGAGACCAGGCCAGATCTTTTAAGCCCTTAGCGTGATTTTTAGGGCGATGGGGGCTCCGGATCGACTTTTCGGGGGCCTGGCGCGACTTCTTGTGAGCCAAGCAGAATTTTCATGGGCCCAGTCTCGCATTTTGGAACCCCCAGAAGCATTTTTATAGTCACGCAAGTATTCTCTTAGGTCTCCAATGCGATTTTCAGGGGTCTTGGTAGGATTTTTTGGAGCCCAGCGTCATTTTCAGGGGCCCTGCACGACTTTTTGAGGCCTCAATGTAACTTTTATGGGCCCCGGTGCGATTATTTGGGACACCGGGGACCACTATTTCTCCGGACACCGGCACGATAATTGGGGGCACATAACCTCGCAAGAGGGATGGTTGCTAAAGTGCCCCCTTCAGTATGCCACTTAGCATTCCCGAACTATCTCATAGCCTAACAATGACCTATGGAATATCTCGCACAAAACCGATTTTCCCATGCCCATTTAACTGCTTGCGCCACAAGTAATATTCAAAATATATGCCTTGCAATTAGCCCAAGCTCACCCATTGTCTTTGTTTCTATTATGTTCGGGGTTCTTAAATTCCAGCCTGGACGTACACATCACTGGGAGATGAAAAGCTTTGACATACAACGGTGTCTCCGTTGTAGATATGTGTTTTCGTACTTTTAATCCAAATGTCTTGATGCACGAACGACGCAATGCGCACCTAAACCCAACACAGGGGCGTCGATGTGTATCCTTTTGTGGGGGCCATGGCCCCCCCATGTTGATTTGGGCCCCCCAATAACTTTGCTCATTTTATGCTTATAGGAAGAAAGCTACATACAAACAAAAAAATTAATCACACTATGCTACTTAGGAAACAAGTGATGCTAAGGAGGACATTTTTGTACTGAACAGAAACAGACTTAGATTGAACAGTGAGCTGACTCTCCACATATTATTGTAAAATAGAAATTGGTGAGAAAAGAATATAGTGAGATTTCCTTTAACTTTGCAGCCATAACATTGCATTAAAAAATGTTCAGCTTGACTGATGCTGTTAAACGAATCAAGCCAGATTGTCAACAACAAACAAGCAAAGCCACCAATCAACAATAGCAATGTCATACATATTCTTGCACACACCATCAATGTCAAGCATAATTATTTCCGGCTTCAACTGGGTTCATTCCATTCTACTAATTTCTAGTCATAACCAAACCTGCATACAATCCAGTTGAGACAACAATCACTTTATTCCCACTAGAATTGTGGAGATACAAACTATAATTACCTTCAGCTTCGCACTCATCTCATCAGTAGCTTTATGTTTACCTAGGTAGGTACTTACCTACCTAGTTACATGCCCAATGTGCATACATTCAATATTCATGTGGTGCACCCAGTCCCATCCTGAACAATGAGTCACATGTCACCGAAATATATCTACCAGCTCATGTGATATAATAAAGTCAGCAATAAGCTGGATGCACACTGCTTTATAATTGTTATTCTTGAAGACAACAAGCACTAGGAGACAGCTTACAACTTTCAAAACCAACCTTATGAGAAGAAAAAAAACAACTCACGAAGAATTTATGGATAGTGGTCACGCAATGGACATCAGTGCGCATGAAGGGCCTTGAGTGCGCATGTAATGTCACTGGGGAGAGACAGTAATGCTGCAAATTAATACTACATTATGTATTACCTGAATTGAATATGTTGATGAAAAGAATTGATGCATGCAACCATCAATTATTTTCACAGTAAAAAGCGTGATGACTGGCAATTGTGTTCAGTTGCGTAACTTCATAAAGCATACCTTGATAACTATAAAAGTTGAAGTTGGAAACATACACATCACTAGGATGCCCAGAAATACCAGAAATACAAACGATGTTCTGAAATTATCATTATGAAACGTAAAGTTTTTTATGCAAAAAATGTTGTATAAAAACACAAGAAATATGTCCTGGTGTGCCTCCTCTTTTCATTTCGAATTGAAAGTGTATCGGGAGCAAAAATACTTCGCCATATATCAAGAGCATCGTGTGGCGGCGTCTGCGACGAATCTGACGTACCGTGGCCACTGGCTCCATGTGCGTGTGCATTGCCTGTGACCTTTTGGTGTTGTAACATATTTTACATTTGATCTAGCGAGTATTGATATGGTAGGGATTAGGAATGTTGCAATGCTACATTTATTCATAGGATTAAGATGTTATGACCACAAATTTCCATGAAAAATGCTCACTTTGGCTAGAGAGCAAAATGTTTGTAAAACAATATTGAGTTGCCCAGGGATGTCGATTTAAATAAAAAAACATTTGGGGGCCGAAGTGTCCTTCTCCCCCCCCCCCCCCCCCCCCAACCAAAAACTTTTCGGATTTCGCCCACTATATTTTCAGACCTCAATAATTATGATTTGTTTATGATGTGCATTTTTATGTGAATTCAACATACTTGCCAACAGGAAAAATCGTCCAGTAACAGGTAGTCACATAAGCAAAAGAGCAGTGTACTGTGCATGTCAACATAAAACTGTGAGTTGTAGCATTCATGCTTTATCCATGAACAGCAACTCTGCATTGATAATCATAGCAACTTTTCTACCATTGCCCCGGATTCGGCGACAAGCGTAACATTCCCCGACTATGGCAACATTTTCAGCATTCAGAAGCGTAGACTTGACTCGTACATCATCGACTGCATCAGCGACACCGATGCGGACTAGATAAATTCAGCGACTGCCACGAGGAATTCATGCCTACAAACATACAACAACTGTTCGTGAGGAATTAAAGCAAAATGCTACAACGTTCTTCGAAATAAAAATTGGCGCTCCCGTCCCAGGCAAAGCACAAAATCAGGTAATGTATCGCGACGCGTCGGCAGTTCAATCAAGCCATCTGAAATTAGAGGGCTCATAAACAAACTGGAGCTCCCGCTGCCGCTGTGACACATGCGCGCCACTCGCCAGTCCTTTACGCGAGTCCGAACACCCGCTCTCGCCCAGGGTTCTGACGGATGAAGGCAGCCGCGACCTGGTCGACATCCACGCGAGTCAGGCGGTCGCGGTGGACGTGGCACACAGCTACCGCGTTGAGGCGCGCCTGCCCCATTGTGGCGCGCAGCCATGTCTTCAGCCGGCGGAGCGTACTGAAGCTGCGCTCAGCCATGGCGGAGCTGGCCGGCAGGGTGAGGAGCAGGCGCGTCAGCTTCACTGCGTCCGGGAACATCTTGCGTGTGGGCTCATCCAGGTTCCGGATTATATCTGCCGCTTCTTCGAGGCTTTCCGGCCGCCTGCTTTTAAACAGGACGCGGAGTTGCGGCGCCAGGTCAGCAGCTGACAGCTCCGCTGACCAGGGAGAGCTGCTCAGGAACTCTCTGAGGCCTGCGGCGCCACCGTCAGCCAGCAGCGCCTGCTCCGCCTTGGCGTGATGCTTGACGCCTTCCTGGTCCAGGCGGTCACTCAGCTGGATGCAGACGGTGTCGATGGCCAGCAGCAGCTCTCGCCGTAGGTACTGTTGGATGTCAGCTGGCTCGTCTGGTTCACCGCCGTCGCCGTCGGCGTTGCTGGCTGAAGCGCGCTTCTCCCGCGGCAGCACGATTGGCACGTCGCAGCCTGATCCCTTCACCTGCTGTAGGCACTCCTGGATGGCTTCGTCCGCCCCGTCGCGCTGAGCCTGCAGCTGCTGCTTGGCGGACTCGGCTCCACGCAGAAGCTGGGACACAGTGCAGCGGGAGCCCTGGACGCTGCGGTTAAGCCGGTCCAAAGGCGACAGCACTGCACGCGCCAGGTGGAGCGCCAGCAGGGTTGACTCCTTGCGCAGCTGGGCGTGAAGGCCCGCCGCTCTCGCCGCCACGTGGCTGCGACCAGCGCCCAACTCCGCCACCGTGGCCAGTACCTCGCTGCACTGGTTGATGGCAGCATCCACTGCCTGTAGCCGCACTGTCCACCTGGTGGGGCAGAGCGGCCGCAGCTTCCTTGGCACCTCCTCCCCCTTGCCCACGCACAGCTGCCGGAACTTCTCCCGGAAGGTGAGGGACTGGCCGAAGAGGCGCCCCAGCTCGTTCAGTGTGTAGAGGGCGTTGCGGATCAGCTGGGAGGCGTCGGCGCTCTCCTTCGCCACTAGGTTGATGCAGTGGGCGCCGCAGTGGACAAAGAGCGCTGCTGGCTGTTTGCCGCGCAGGATGGCTTGGGCGCCGCGGAAACCTCCCGCCATGTTTGCGGCCCCATCGAAAGTGAGGCCGCGAAGACCAGCCGGGGGGAGGTTCATGCGCTGAAGCGAGTCCTCGATGATGCGCGCCAGAGCAGCACCCGTCGTCGACGGCGTCTCGTGAAACCCCACGAACTCCTCGTGGACTTAGAGGGCCTGGTCTGTATACCGGATGCACACCGACTGCTGCTCGTGGCCGCTGAGGTCTTGGGTGCCGTCGACGATCACGGAGTAGCAGAGGTCGCCGGCCGCACTGTCTTGGATCTCCGTGATGATCTCTCGCAGCACCTGATGACTGGCGAGCAGCAGCAGCTCATTCTGACAGTCTGAATGCGTGAATCGCTCCCTTCTTTGCAGCCACTGCTGTAGCTCGGGGCAGTCGGCGGCTCGCAGCTGCAGCAGCTCGATGAAGTTGCCCTGGTCCTGTCCATGCCCTCTGAGGGCCAGACCCTGTCTGCCTAGGTACACGAGGCTGGTGATTATCTTCACGAGGCAGGCCCTGTTGGTCTGCTGCTGGCGCTGATTGGCCGTCTGAATGACGTCTACGATCGGGCGGCTCGCAGTTGGGAGGTTGTCCCCGTGATCTGTGGAGATTGCGTGCTGCTTAAACTTCTCCAGCGCCTTCTTCCAGTTGTTGAAGCCGCCAGCCCAGAAACCAGGTTTCTGAGCTGGGTTGGCGGTGCCGCGCTCGTGCGCGCGGACGCAGTAGAAACATAATACTTTTCCACGGACGGGGTCGAAGTGCAGCCATGGGTACTGCTGGTACCAGTGATCATGGAAGACCACAGTCTTGCCTTGAAGCACCTGCTTAGGGATCGTCCTAGCTGGCGGCTGATTTGGCGTCTCTAAATCCAGGAGGCGCCATGGCGACTGCTGCGGCGATGATGTTGAGTCACGACTGGGACCAGGATCTGGAAGAAAAGGAGGAGGAAGGGCATACAAATGGCCAGAAAATGGATGTGCGGGAAAATCACTCGCGTCGAACGCAAGTTTTAGACGACGAGATGGTGTTCCTTCATTGACCACTGGTTTCACAACTCTAGCTATAGCTCCAGCACAACTCCAGCACAACTCCAAAGAAAACTCCAAGAAACTTTGCGAGCGGAAAGCCAAGAAACTGGTTACGCTAAACCAGTTTCTCAGCTAGCAGCGCAATGACAGACTACGCGTAATCCCGACGCACTGGGCGTAATTTCGACGCATCAGCAGACCAGTGCAGTGACATCGCCTGGACGCGAGTACGCCAGCGATCAACTGACAGATCGGTTGCTATGACAACAAAATCAGCTGTTTAGATTGGGTTCAAATGTGGCACAGATGTGGCGACTGAGTTTTGTCATTGCAGATGATCCCAAGGCGTTAATTTGTGAGTTGCTGCGATTTAGGGTGATGCTTCTCTGTGTTGGTAATTTTTCGAGAGTGGTTAGAAGTATATCTCGCTTTTGCCGTAAGCAGTTTTCCTCGTTAGCATTTTCATTATCCGTTTAGTTTCGCACCATTTCTAGCTTTGCTGTCTGTCGACCTTGCGTCAAGGTCGCTGTGCGCCGAGCGGAAAAAGTTGAGAAAATCCAACATTGTGCGCTCGGAAAACGCCAGCGTTTTGTAGGAATCGGCAGACAGCTGACGCAAGACCGGCGCAAAGCGCTGTAAACAACACTAGTGCGCCAAGATACCTGTTTTACATATTTGGTACCATATGCTGGGAGAAGTGTTTTCCTTCATTCTGGTTCATTTATGAATGCGGAAAAATCCATTGACTGGGGCCCGACAGGTCTCGAAAGTGGGCCCGGCAGGTCTCAAAACTTGGGGGGTCAACCCCCCAGCTCTGCCGGCTGGGAGGTCGCGACTCCCCCAACCCCCCTGCTCACGGCGCCCCTGTGGTGGTCTATCTGCAAAATGAAAAGAAGAAACAAAAACAGATGGGATGCAAATTGTATTAAGCTAAACACATCAGTTTGCATTGTTCTTTGCATCCCGGGGCACCCTTGTGCTAGCTGCCTTGATATATGGGCAGCTCACCAAGGAATGCCACACATTGAAAGATCCAATGAAGGTGCATACAGCCAAAGGATATAGGCTGCTGCCGCATCTGATATGGGGGACGACAATTTTATTTTTTTAAAAATGATTTCCATGATGAAGATATGCTACATCCACAAGATTTCCCTGATCAAATTGTTCTATAGGAAAAGTTTAAGAAGTTCAAGAGATTTGAGACCCAATCACCCTTTTCTAAACCCAAGTTGAGTATCTTGAATCAATTTGCTTCCTTCCAGATAACTAGCCATTCCATCCTTGATAATTAATTTCAGTACTTTGCAGACTAGGGATGTGAGGCTCACTGGTTTATAGTTTTCAACTTTCACCCTTTCTCCTTTCCTGAAAATAGGAACTACATTTGCCCTCCTCATATCTGTTGGAATTTCATCTTGTGAAATTGTGCCTGCTTCACGGGTGGGTTCAAGATACCTTTACTAGAAGGTAGATCGAACTTTTCATTCAAGCTCGCACTATGTCATCCGAAGGTTTTTTAATTTGGTAGTAATCTGATTTTTTTGCAAATCATGCGCAATGGTTACTATTTATTTTGAGCAAGTAAATATGTCTTCCGCTAATCGGGTGAGTTATTGTCTTGTTCTGTTCTTTCCAGTGAACATTTGTTCTGGCCTTTTCGTCATGCAAGGGCAATATTGGACTTATTCATTGTGATCGCGGATATGGAGAGGAGTATGTTGTGGTCATCCACTATGGATGGCATCTTTCTTCAAATATGCATCATAATTCGGTTCATATCCATTCCTGTGAATGTTAAGTATATTTACTTGATAGCAGCAGCTCATTGCCAAATATTACCAACTTGAGCAGTCCACCCTCAGATGAGGAAAATAAATCATTTTCAAGAGAGGATAATGTTATTCACTCGAAAAATCCAGGAGCAGCTTATTTTTTCAAACATGTGCCTACCTACACTGACATACAGCAGTTGTGGAAAACAGCTTTTTCTAGGCAAGTTGGACCCAGAGCCAAGCACAGCACTGCATTCTTGCTTGATAAATTGTAAGTGGATCATTAATGATGTATGCATGCTTAAACATTGATGTACAACACTATTGTTATTCCAGAAATACCTTCCTGAAACATTTCATGAGTGTTTCAGGAAGTGCCTGATTACCAAGGGTATGAATTCAACATCCAGATATAATGTTAGCATGTAGCACATCTCTGAATCAGGTTTCATGCCTTACTGTGCAGTACCTCTGCAAAGAAGTGTAAGTGAGGCAAGCAAATTAAATAAAGAAGAAATCTGATCACACCATTTTGATCAGGATACTGCTTAAGCAAAATGTGTTAGCACACAATGAAACATGCTTCTGAAATGCTGGATGTTGGGGAACCAAGAGTATGCTCCAAGCATTTCCATGAAATTGATAACAAAAGAAACCTAAAAATGAACTGCCTAAACATGTCTCTTTGCAGAGAAGCATATGTCACCTACAATCAGCTGTTCCTACCATAATATTCCCACCAGCTAAAACCCTTGGCAATTATGAAACTTCATGATATTCTTCCTGTTTATGTCATTTGTGGGATCACTTTGTTCTGTCTTGCCTGTTTTGTTTGTATGTTTCCCATGTTTTTGTTTCCTGTACCAAAGAAAAAGATGGCCTTGTTAGGCTAATGCCCTTTTATTTAAAGTTCTTGATGCTTCTCTCTAAGAAAATAGATTAGGCTGGCTAATTTTAGGGAAGGTTACCTTGCAATTTCTAAAGCTTCAAATAATGAGTTCTTAGATACAACTTGTTTAAAAGCTGTGTTTGGTATTATTTTGCTATTTAACCAAGATTAAGCTTGTGCAGTGGAAATGCATGGTTAAGTTATATTTGTCATGTTAATGAATATGCATTCAAGCATCTTTACCAAAACCTTGTTTGTGACCAAAAATACCAATTTGTATGCATTTTGGTATCAAAATGCATACTTATCGCAAAGAAATAACAATCATGAGAAAACCCTCATGTCAACCATTTACCACTAAGTTATAGTTGCAATAAGTTAAGGTCAGAGTTAAGAAAACCAGATTATTTGATCAGATTTGCTGACTGAAATGTTGGACTTATGAGCCACATTTTTACAGATACCAAATATTTGTCTAAGAAATACAGACAAAGCAACATATTTATTTAACTAATTGGCATATCAATTGGGTGCATTTATATGATAACAAGTGTTTCCTCCTATTGATCAAGACAATGTGGGCTGGATATAAAAATACAATATTTGTGTACATTTTATATGTTCTATCTTTAAAATTAGTCTGGAATACAAGTGTATGCCTTAGTGCTGAAAATAGCATTATTGCCATATGAACACATGTATATCTTTATTGATGCAACACAAGAAATATTTTGGAATGTGTGGCATTTTATTGCTTATTTGTTAAAAGATGGTTTGAACATATTGGCTGGAAGTCCTGACTTCTGTTATTTAAGTATGTATCACACTTAGTATGAAGGGGAGGTTATCATGAGATAACAAGTCAGTAAGGCCTGTTGATTGATTCTTTCCATTGACTATGATAGTATGTGTGTAAAATTGTGAAAATGAATAATGTGTCCCTGGACCATTTATGATCACAGTGTTGTTTTCCTGGTGTGCCCTGGTGGGAACAGCAGATGGGAAACAGTTTTGGGTGCAGGGGTATATGATGAAAAATAGCATGCAATTTTATCAATGAAAAGTGATGTACCTTAATCTAACCTGGCCCCCTGATGCTGGATGACCCAAAACCGCCCGATGCTGAATCACATAAACACACTGCTATTGGATTGCTCAAATCCTACGGATGTTTGATTACCTAAATATGATTTTAAATTTTGATTTAAAAAAGAAATGGTTGAAGAAGTCAGCCTTCCACAGCCGCCGGCTGCCAGCGACCGACGTGCAGACAGCGGGTCAGGCGTGAACGGCCCTGTTCGCGGACCGCCGACAGGTCATTTCCATAGTGGCTAGATCAAATCGCGAGTGCTGCCGTTGCTGCATTCGCTCCCGAAGCCGTCCCCGTCGGCTCTTGCAACGTCATTTGCGCCGGTGGTATCTCAGCCGAGACCATCATGAGTGGTAGCCTTATCCGCTGGCGTGTGCTCTTCCTTGCCGCACCGGTTCAGTACAGAGGATCGAATTCAAGCCGTGCTGTGACAGAGACGGTCACCACGTAAGCGCCGACCACTCGTCCGTTACGGCTGCGATTCGAGTGATTAATGAACGCAGGGAAGCCACAAGTGGGATTATTCTTATATTGTTAGTTCATGATCTTTTTTGTTCGCCAGCCACAGTTCCCTCACTGGACCGGTGTGAGTTTCCCGGGAATTTCGGTACCTATAGCTAGGAGCAAGTAGTCGGCAGTTTTTAGTAGTTATTGGCGCTACTGCGCGGCCATCGGTCGGTCACGCGGGTAAGTGTGCTGCTGCCGCCGTTACTTGCTTATGTTATCAGTTCGCGATACATTCGTACCTGAAATACGTATGCGCAAATACACGTGAAAGTTGTGCTACGAATATATTCGTACGCGATATATTCGTATTCGGAGAGGACCACGCAAGAGGGATGCTACATCCGCAGTTGGGTCGAAGGTGCTTTTTTATGCAATTTCCCAATTTGTGACTTGTATTCACAAGGACAGGTGCAGCAAGCTTCCTGCATACGGACATAGCGAACATATTCCAGCAGCGGGCATGGGCAAACAGCCCCTGCCACACCAATTATTTCCACAATTATCCACCAATATATGCAGACTGCATATGCATCCACAAACCAAACGTGCACATTCAATCAAGTGTAGGCTTATGGTTAACCCTAGTCCATATTGTTCCATACTTATGGACCGGGAAACAGATACTTGGCAAAGAAATGTACATGTTGTAAAGGGCCGCGCATTTGCAGTGCCTTTGCGGCTCACTGGTGCAGATTGCTTTTGTACCCTTAATGCACCAGATATATATATATATATATATATATATATATATATATATATATATATATATATATACATACATACCCATACATACATATATCCACCCAAATATATGCTACATCGTCTGTCTGAGGGCCCTCCATCCGAAGGGGGCCTGCCGCAGAGTAAGGAGCCTCTTGCTCCCGCTATATCGGGCCTCCATCGGTGACGAGTCCAAGGAGGGAAGTTGGGGCATGTCCGCCCCACCCCCCGTTGAAGGTAGTGCCCCTTCAACCAGGAAAATGTGTCCCTCCGCGACGTCTCGAGTGCACCTCATCATCGAATTGTCCAGCCAGAGGCGCCCCTCGGCAGGAAAGGCACCCCTCAAGATACTTTCGCGGTGGCGCCGATCTAGGCACGTGTCCCCTCCCCCGGATGGAATTCCCGAACCCGCCCCTGCCTTCTGTGGCAGCTATGGGACCTCTCATAACGACAGTGGATCTCCTGTTGCGGCCTACGGGCGTGGTTGGATCATTTCAGGCGGTCTTCTTCGGTTATCTTTCAGAGACTCTCCTGCCACTGAGGGGAAGAAACTATGGCGCACTTAACCCCCGCCCCCGAACTGCCCTTTTTTCCGATTCCGAACGAGGGTGATAACTTGACGGGGTAAAATGGACGGTAGAGAGAGAGCCTACCAATATCGGGGGAAACAATCCCTTTATTTTGGAGGCGCTTGATGATAAGCCTGCTGGAAATGGCACTTTGTTAAGCAGGACGATTTCTACTGGGTTATTTGGGATCCATTTTGCTGACGCCGAAGAATTGGGATTTCAATTGGTATACGTCAAAGTACTCTATATTACCATAAAACGTGCAAAATAGCGCAGAGAAAAGTGGTAAAATTGTGTGTAATCCATTGGCAAAGGGAAGCGTTGAAGCCCGCTACCAAAGAAACTTCGTGGGGGCCCGGGGGGGGTCTACTCTGTTGCCCAGGGCTGTTGCCGTGCCCATGCTCAGAAACCACGGAACCAAATTCCACCAAACATTCACCAATCGATTCAGTTGGGTCGATTTACTCGGGACTTTTTAATATGGGGACCCTTACCTTTACGCAAAGCTATAAAATTACCCCTTAAACTTGGAGCGGCCATTTTGAAATAATTGTGAAAGTGCTTCCATGCCCATGCTCATAAACCGCTCCACCGAATTAAACAAAACCTTCACCAATCGATGCAGCATAGTCTATTTACTTGGGACTTTATAATATGGTGACCTTGACCTAAGGTCGCAAATTAAGTACATCTTTATTTTGATTTGTTGCCGTGACCATGCTCCTAAACTACTGCACCGAATTTCGTGAAACCGTCACCAATAAACGTGACATGGTCGATGTACTTGGGACTCTTGAATATGGTGACTTTGGCCCTAGGTCAAGGTCATCAAGAAAGCACAAAACCATTTTTATGACATTTAACTACGCCCATACTCCGAAACTACCCAATACAATTTCATGAAACCTTCACAAATCGATGTAACGTGTTAGACATACGTGGGGCTTTGAATGTCATGACCTTGGCTTTAGGTCAAGGTAACCAAAATACACATAATCGTTTCCGTGGCTATTTGACAAGCCCATGCTGCGAAAGTACCCAATGGAATTTGATGAAACATTCACCAATCGACGTGAAATGGCCGATATACTCTTGAGTTTAAACATGGTGACCTTGGCCTTCGGTCAAGGTCATCAAAAATGCATCAAACTCATTTGAAGGGTTGTTGCGCCGTCAATGCTCCGAAAGTACGAAACAGAATTTCATGAAACCTTCGCCAATCGACGTACCGTCGTCGATATACTTGGGTCTTTTCAATATAGTGACTTCGGCCTTAGGGCAAGGTCATTAAAAATGCATAAAACTCAATTCAAGGGTTGTTGCGCCGCCCATGCTCCGAAAGTACAAAACGGAATTGCATGAAACCTTCGCCAATCGACGTGACGTGGTCGATATACTTGGTACTTTTCAATATGGTGACCTCGGCCCTAGGTCAAGCTTATCAAAAATGCATAAACTCATTTTAATGGTTGCTGCGCCGCCCATACTCCGAAAGTACGAAACCGAATATGGTGACCTAGGGCCGAGGTCACCATATTGAAAAGACCCAAGTATATCGACCACGGCACGTCGATTGGCGAAGGTTTCATGAAATTTGGTATATATATCGTATATATCGTCTTGGCTGTACCAGCCTGGGTACTAAGACTAAGTCGACTAGGCAGTTCAATTTTCTGGTGTCATGCAAACATTTGTAGGTGGTACTTTTCTATGGCATTGTGGTTTCTGGGTGGAGCTTTTCCCTGCATCTCTATAGGCACCAATATTGAGTTTTTGAAAGCTAGGTGTTGTTAAACCATTTATATATGTGGCACTGAAGCACTACCTGTTATTTAAATTCCACCCATGGATCAGTGCCAGGATTAGTAAAACAGCTGTTTCTGTATGCTCAGCATCCATAATATTATCTAATATATCATAATAGATAATATTTTGATGATATAATATGATGTTATATCATAATATCAGTAAATTTGTTATCCAATGCAATTTTTTAATTCATGAGGTTTTTCCAATGCAATGCTTATGAATTTAGTTGATATAATGCGACTACTCATTTCCTCTGGAAGTGCTTACTTTTCTATTGGCAGGCAAAACAGCACCAACAAATATGACATTTAATTGGGTAATATAGCTTGGCATATGCCCCAATTTGTTTGTAATCTGAGATTCCAGTCTAACCTTGCTGGACCTTCCATATACAAAACATGAGAAAATTTAACCTAGCCTGACCACCTGGACCTAACTACCTAACCACTGGGGACAAGTAGTCTAGGGGTAGTCACCCACCTCAACTGAAATATTATCAGTTTAAAAGTCTCACTTCAACTCATACATTTTGTTGCATCCCTAAAGATAAGCAAACGCTGAAAGCTTCATTAAAATATCTGTATCCGTTAAAGCGTGACGACTGGTTGAACTTTTTTGGAGGTGACCTCCTTTGACCTTGACTAACTCGTTGACCCTAGATGACCTGACTTCAAAATTTTGAAACAGCATGCCAAATTGATGTGCGAAAAGGTATGCCAAATTTTGGCGCACTACCGCGCGCTGTTCGTCCACTATCCTGGAAAAACCTGAGGGGGCGGTTGAAGACCCCCTCCCCTCCCCCGGGGTCGGGACGGGCTAACATAAATATCACCGCATCCGGCACTACCTAGGGCTGAAAAAAAAAACAATTTCTAGTTTAAGAATAGACATTCACCCTATTTTAAGCCTAATATAGGTATTTTGCAATTCATCGCCGACATCGACATATGTTACGTTTATAAATGAAGCCCCTGCGCAAGATGTGACGAATGTTTTGACTGCGGCGGGCTGCAGCGGCGGAGGTGAAAAATGTACCAACACCACAACGTACGACGGTGGAAATTTACCACTCCGGGCCATTCCTCCGTGGTGGAAACTCGTCCCCGGAGACCAGGAATAAACAGACTGCTGGTTTGATTCGAGCTTCATAAAACATATTGTTTACGATTTCTGGAAAAAGTAAAACCCGTCGAATTCCTCGAAATAACACTAATCCCCAAAAATGAATTGCAATCTGCTCCCCATCCATCCCATCCTCCCAAGTCACGCATTAAGTTTTTTTTCCATGTAAAGGTGTTACTTGACGTAACAAAATATTCAGCAGCAACAACTTTCCACCGGAAATAGCCTATGGTGTAAATTGGTGGGAAGGCTTTTGACCGACACACAGACGCTAGAATGTCAAAACTGTGTGCCGGCCGGATGCACATGATTTTTTGCGTTTCTGGTAAGTCGTGAAAACGACATTTCCATTCACATTTAATTTGTTTAAAGCCATAACTTTAAAATGTAGAGGCGAGACACTGCAAATGACGGTTGGCGAGAGATTATGATAAAAATAGGAACAATGAATGCAGGGTTGTATTAAAAAAAATTATATCAAATACAGCTTCATGCTATTTGTAAGGTGGCTATTCACAACCGTACATTTTTTCTTCAGCTCGCGCTTATTGCTTCCCTCGTTTATTTTGCATCTCTTTCTCACGAGTAATTTCCGGTTAGGTGCGTTTTCACGGTTTCATCTATCAACTGGATTACCTGCGGCTGTTTGCCAAAAGATGTCACTAGTGAGCCACTCTATTCTGACATTATGCATCATTATAAAGAACATGCATATTTTATTACTGTATATTTTATGCAGATAAATTGTATTACAACCAATCACACCGTCTAGATTAAAAATAAATATATTGAGAATTAAACCAGGTGATGTAGGGAACCACCAACAATTGGATCTGTACCCGGCTTTAGTTTAAGACCTTGAAGTGTATTGACCACGGTTCTCCAGGCCCCTGTCATCCCCATGCCATCCTGCGTGTCTGCTCGAATGGTACAAATGGCGTCATCTGGGGTACCACTTTTGGGCCGTTTTAATGGTTTCATGCATTTTAAAATGGAAATATTTTCAATTCAACTCACTTTCTAAATCCTATAATATCACGTCTGTGCTTTTGGAATCGTGTTGAGCTGTTATTTTATCATCCTCAGTTAGGCTGCGAATTAGGCGACGACCATCACGAATGCAGCGTTTTAGGGGCACACCTTTTCTCAAATTCTTAGATGGCGCAGTTGAGTCATAAATAGCGCAGCTGTTTACGTATATTCCTCGTAGGTTGTTTTATCCTTGGTATTATGTCTGTCACACCTTGTGTTCGATGTACGTGCGTTTTAGTTGTAGTTGTATTGTATAGTGGTGTGTCTTTATCATCTGGAAGAAAAATATGGAAAGAAGAGATTGTCAACCAACATGCTTATGTTTCCAAGAGATGAAAATGCATATAAGACCTGGTTGACAGTGAAAAGAAGCTGATGGAGTTCATCCAACTAGCCCATCCATTTGTTCCAACCACTTTACCTCTGATGATTATGATCCTGGTCACGGATGCAGCTGAAAATAATGTCAGTGTCAACACCTGTCTTTTCTGGTGTCATTTCATGAATTAGCCTGCCTATCAGATCTGTATGACATGGAGTGTTGCATCATGCTTGTCTGGAATGCTTGCTGCATTTTGGAGCATCTTAGACATGAAGACAAAATATCAGTGTGTCTCTGAGCCACAAGGGCCCTTTTTGGTTGCACTCTGAACACTCAACCAGTTGCCCACCAAATTCGTCGATCAGCCCTCCCTGGAATACTGAAAAGCAAGCCCTCCATTCTTGTAATAATTGCCTATGATATTTTTAAGGATGTCAATGTGCTGCTACTGACAATGGTTTTTGGCAGTTGGTTCCAGTGTTCTATTACCCTGTTGGTGAAGAAAGACAGTCTTTACCTTGTCCTGCTGTAGTTAACTTAAGTTTTGAATTGATGACCTTTAAGTGCATCATTTTTGTTAGATTCAAATATTTACCCAATATATCCATCCTCCTGACCATGAACAAATTTAAAGACCTCAATGAGTGCTCCTCTCAACTTTCTACATCTAAGTGAAAACATGTTAAATTTCTTTAATCTTTCTTCATATGCCAGGTTGCTTATGTCATTAACCATTTTTGTAGCCATATTTTGTACTCTCTAAAACCCAACAATCTTTCATAACTAGGAGACAAAGCTCGGACACAGTATTCCAAATGTGGCCTGACACGCACAGTAAAGCTTCCTGGTGACTTCCTCACTTATGTATGATACATTCCTATATATTGCGCCAAGCATTCTCAGTGCCTTCTTCCAGGATTCTTTCGTCTGTTCTCATGCCCCAAATTTTGTGTTCAGAATAACACCAAAGTCCTTCTGCTGAGTCACCGATAGAACTTGGCCACCGCCATCAAGTATGGAGCCTTCATATGCTGCTTACCTTATCTTCATATTTTATCTTTGTATAGCTAAATAAAGAACCAGTTCAATTAGTTTGATGTCGCTGCATGACCACTGCAGTCGATGCGCCCCTAAGCCCCCCCTAGTTTGATGCCACTTCTATTCACATGAATTTTAACACAACCATCATCAGCAAACTGGGACTGGAGCAGGACGCCCTTGCTGTCGTTGCCGGGTTCGTTGCCTACAAAATGAGGCGTCAATACATCGCTTGGGTGTACGACGTCTGAAGCACCGGAGGCGCTCCTGACCGTTGTGACCAGCTCTTGGTTAATCATCCTCGGTCGCGGCGGGCGCTGCATGCCACATACGTGGTAGAGGGCGATGCCAAACCAGTTCAATTCTGATGTCTGCTTCATCATGGACTCAACCTGCACAGGCGACACCAGCGTCGTGAGACCCGGGGTGGGCGTCATTAGTAACCGGCACCCGAAGCTAGGAGTGTGGCTCGTTGTGTGAGACGGAGGCTGATTCGAGTTAGGGTGCATGTGCGCATCGGCTGGTTGCGCAAGAACTCTGCTCGGCAGAGCGCAGGGGCGGGCATCTAGGCAGGTTCGTCATCATGTCACCAGGCAGCGATAGGATGTCCACCCTCGCACTGCCGGCCATGTGTCACTGTCTCTGCTGTGTGTCGTGTCGTGTCGTGTCGCTCGGTTCTGCCCTTTGTAACTGTGTTTGTTGTTGCCACCGTGACCAGGGGCGGACTGGCGGCGCCTCCTGTGTTGCCCGTTCTGGCGGCACTTTGCATTGGTTTCATGCCGCCCGATCCTGCCGTTTTGTTGGCGTGTTTTGATACTGCCGCTGTGACCAGGGGCAGACAAGCTGCGCCCGTCCTCGCGGCACTTGACACTGCTACCGGCTCTGGTACTGCTATGAAACAGGTGTGGCGTATGCCATTTCATTGTTGCTCATGAGGCCTATGATCCTTGATTTGAAAGAACGATATGCAGTCTCTGCTCCACGAACTTCGATTGCGATCCTTCATTCATGCTCTGAATCGAAAACAGCACATAAGCCGACTAGGTCGACTACGCGGACGTGTAGGAGTGTTTTTAATCATCCAGATCTAGTTCTGAACGCATTGTTCGGGAATGCCGCTAATACATGCCTCACCACTTTTAGCACCCCATGTCTGACCGCTTTCCAGTCCATCCGCCGAATGTAACCTCCGAACTAGAGTGAAATTTTACTTACTTTTGGGATGGGGTAACCCCCGCTTACAACTGGCGTGAGCCCACCTCCCCCAATCCATAGGCCTTCCTTTTACCTCCAGGCATTGCGTCTTCCAAATCGTTTTCTGGAAGTTCCACCCATGTTGCTGAGCTGGTACGGAGGTTCACAGATGCCCCCATAAAAGGAATGTCTGCCTCTCACGGGGGGCATTCATAATGTCCACAGTTCACAGTGTCCACAGCTCACAATGTCCACAAGTTCATAATGTCCACACCATAGTCCACAGTTCACATTTTATTTTCATAACTAAATTCTATTTTATTATTTCTATAGGTTTTTATTATTACCCAGCCTTTTATTTACAAACAAATTTTTCTATTTTCTAATATTTCCAATTTTTAATATTTCCCAAAATTTTAAAATTTAAAATTTAATGGGGGGCATTCATAATGTCCACAGTTCACAGTGTCCACAGCTCACAATGTCCACAAGTTCATAATGTCCACAGCTCATAGTGTCCACAGTTCACAATGTCCACATGTTCATAACTTCCACAGCTCACAATGTCCACAGTTCATAATGTCCACAGGTCATAATGTCCACAACTCGCATTGTCCACAGATCACAATGTCCACAGTTCATAATATCCACAGTTCATAATGTCCACAAGTTCATAACGTCTACAAGTTCATAATGTCCACGAGTTCATAATGTCCACGAGTTCATACTGTCCACAGGTCATACTATCCACAGTTCATAATGTCCACAAGCTCGAGTTCATAACTTCCACACGTTTATTATCTTCGCAGTTCATAATGTCCACAGATCATAGTGTCCACAGTTCATATTGTCCACAGTTCATAACATCCACAGCTCACAACTTCCACAGCTCACAATGTCCACAGTTCATAATATCCACAGGTCACAATACCCACACGTTCATAATGTCCACAGTTCATAATGTCCACAGGTCACAATGTCCACACCGTCTCCGTGAAAATATGCTACGTGAAATAATTTTCGACCTTATCGCATTTGGCGGTGCGGCAAACCGGCAGGTGTAGAAACCTCTGGTTCATCTCTTGTTAACAGATGGCAGGTCGATCAGTTCGCGCGAGATGCTGCAGGGCGATGAATTCATTCGAGATACGTTTCTCGGAATCAGAGTTGGACATTGGCCTGCGTTTCGTAGTCAAAATCGATGCATAATACGTAAATACAGCTAGTCCTGTGGCTAAATTGTTCAATGCAATCTGATATAGTCTTAACCCTCGCATTGGTGACGTCCCAATCATCATTCGTATTGGTTGTTGTTTCTAGAAGCCAACCGGCTAACTTTTTGTTTCTGATCCGAATGACATGTAATTTGGTGGACGCAATCGTCGCATCGGCACTTCCTCACGCTAAAAATTGTAAGATAATATACTTGATATACTTAAAGTTATTGTGATATTTTCATCGGGTGCCAGGCACAACCGACGATTTGCCACCTCCGGCCATGGGCCCGGCCGCCCGGCAGGGCCCGGGGTCTGGTTCGTAAAATGTTTACCAGCTCGCGCACGTTACATCATCCATCAAATCGCTACGGTTTGGACACCATTAGGCTGATAATTCAACAAAGATCGGTCATAAGCGCCAGGCGGTTGTGTTTCTCCCCTCCCCTTGTGCTCCTCTAGGCTTCCAGCTCGGTCCGAAGAACCACATGCCATCGTCCTGTCGCTGCTGCACGGTCGAACATTGGCTTGATTCGCAGCACACATTCCTTCGTTTCGTTCGAGGTCTGCCATCGGCTCTGAAGAGCAAGGTTGTCGAGTTTCACAGCCAGCATTGGCTCATAGCCGGAGCCGCCGACCTCCGTCCGGCGCTACGAGGATATGGTGGTCTGCTTCGCGGCTCATCGGCTCGCATCCCTGTGGTCTTAAGGATTGTCATCTGCTTGGTAGTCCAAATATAATTTTCAGTGTTATCAATTGCACGTGTTCAATTGCCTTTGACCTGGCTGTTCGTACTCGATGCCTTATTGGCATGCTTTTCCGAACATCAGCTACAAAAAAGGAGAGAGGTAGCCGCAAAAAGTCTGTACTCGAATGCGACATAAAGCACTGTCTGCGTGGTGAGGTGATGTGAGCACGATTGCCAATATAAGCGAAACATTGTCAAACTGGCGCATTTTCCAAAATGCTCGACGATGCAGTATTTAAATCGGCGATTGGTAAAGCAATTTATGCAAATTGCTGATTAATCCGCGCCGTACTGGGGGGAGGGGGTCGTTGACGATCCCCCTAAGGTTTTGCGCGGATTGTGAAAGAACGGCGCGCGGCAGCGCACCAAAATTTAACGTACCTTTTCCCACATCAATTTGGCATGTTGTGTCATATTTTTTAAGTCAGGTCATCTAGGGTCAACGAGTTAGTTAAGGTCAAATGAGGTCACCTCCAAAAAACGTGGAACCAATCGTCACGCTTTAACGGATGAAGATATTTGAATGAAACTTTCAGCGTTTGCTTATCTTTAGGGATGCAACAAAACGCCATACCAGAGGAATTTGTCACTTTTTCCGTTTTTTATTACTTATTAGTTTTGTATATTTGCCCTTTAGAGTTAAAATCGGAGAGTATGGCGAAAGTAAATATTTGTATTGGGAAAGTTGAATTCGAGCGCACACAACCGCACAATGTGCAAACCGCTTGATTTAGCAAGGACCTGACCGACCCTCGTCCACCGTGGCATGATCTGTATCATCACAAAGACGTCGGCCAACCGCCGTCTCCGGCCCAGACAACCACCCTGAATTACAACTACATGCACACCAACCACGCTACCATATTAGTGTGTCCAAAATCTACCCCGGCTATTTCGCTCCTGATCGGATTTGAGCGGAGTTCACCCAAAATTGGCAAGTCTACACTAACATAACACTAGCCTAACCTAAACTAACCAAACCAAATCTTACCCAATATAACCAAACCTAACCAAAACTAAACAAACCTAGTCAAACTGAATCAATCCTAAACGAAATGTAACCAAACTGAACCAAACCTAAGCGAAACCTAACCTAACCTAACCTGACCCAACCTATCCTAACCTAACATGACCAAGCATAACTTAACCTGACAGCCTAACCCAACCTAACCTAACCTACCTGACAGGACTTGACCTGACCTGAGCAAACCTCATTTAATCCGTGGCAGCAAGAGCGACTGATCGTAAAAGTATGCATAGCTTACATATAGACCGTGTAGAATACTTCCCTTCCTCCGAGCAGTTGTGAACCGAGGCAGCGCGAAATTAACTAATCTGCATTAACCTAGCCTAACTTAACCAAACCCAACACAACGCAACACAACACAGCACAGCAAAACCCAATCGAACCGAATATCACCAAATCTAATTTAACCTAGCAGGACCTGGCCTGACCTAACCTAAGCTGACCTCAGCTGATGTGAGTTGTCCTGCCCTTTTCCAACTTCATTTCTATATTATTTTGTACCATATTTGTATTTCCCAGCGGACAACATAAGATGTATTCACCTATGTAAAATCATTCACACGGTAGCTTAACTGGTGTGGTAGCACGTGCGACTTGCATTATTTTCGACCGATGAAGTTGGCTCCAGCAAATCTAACGATTCATCCACGCAATGAGCCGGTTGGGAAGACCGAAAATGATGTTCGGTAATGCTTCAAGACATTCTTGATTGTATAAAAAGCTGTTTCGTTGGTGAAAATCTAAAGGTATCGTGTGAATCATAATCGTTTGGGCTATGCGTATATATCACTTTTTATCCAAAATGTGGCCTCACCGAGAAGTTCATGGAGTGGGGAGAAGAGCCAGTTTTATGGGTCACGACACTTGTCACTCTTGTCGCGTTGGCTAACCCCTGGTATGCCGTAGATGCCCATAGTCAATGGGGAAAGTGTAGCCGGTGCATGGATCCAGCTAATGCACGCCACGGCGTGTCGTCACTTTTATCCGTTTTCCAGTACCGGACACAATCGGAAAAAAGCGATGAAAACTGCCGGCTATTCTTTGGATGCACGTGCCACGTACGGCGAAAACGTTTGCACTTCCGAACTTGGAGATTGTCTCGGCTACACCACGGTGTCGGTTTGGTGTCGATCAGTCATTTGTTTGCGAGCTACGCCGGTTGAAACCGAGCCGATTAAGCGCACGAAAATCGATGATATCCCGACTCTAAAATCCACGTTTCACACGTTAAAGCACTTGACGGCAGAGGACTTAGGCGGAACCCGTTCTCCAACCACATCGGCGACGCTCACATGCAGCACATTTGCTCGATCGCACCGAAATTGTGCCTAAGGGGTGGCCATTGAAGTCCACGCGCGTCATGCGATCCGACCTCATCACCTGGCAGCCATCCGATTACGATACGCCCGGAGGCGGCGCGCGGGTGGTGCGAACCATGCACATAGTGCGTTCTCACGTTCCGAGAAAAGTCAGTCATGTGAGCCACATTAAACTTGTGCTCTCACGGTTAGATCCTGCGGTCAGCACGATCTAGCGCGGTCATGTGTATCAGATCCTGGGCATCTAGTGCGGAAACTAGAGGGCAAAAGTGAAATTGTCATGAAATTTTCTTGCAACCAGGGGCGGTCCGAGGCACCGAAAAGTGGTGAGGAAGTCACCACTGCATCCCCCCCCCCTCCACCACCACCAAAATAAATCGTTGGATTTCGGCATCTATATTTTTCGGTTTCCAAAATTCGGAAAGTTTGTATCACCCACCCAGTCGCCTCCCCCACAAAAATCACCGGATTTTAGGAACACTCGAGACATTTCGGTTGTGCATATGACCACTCAGGGGCGGTATGAGTACCGAAATAGGATGAGGTAGAGTAACCACTTCACACCCCACCCCTAAAAAAAACAAAAAAAACATTGGATTTCGGCACCCCTGTTTTTTCTTATTTTCACGGGACTCACCTGGGATTTCCGAAGCAGTTTTCCGAGTTTTCCGAGTTTTCCGAGTTTTCCGAAGTTTTCCGAACTGTCCCTAGTTGTTTCTTGGTGGCAAATAATATGTCCTGATATGACGGAGAAGAAAATGAAGTTTGAAGGACTTTATCAGTAGAATTTGTCATGATTATTGATGGGGGACGATTAGTCTATGGGTAAGTTGCTCGTCTCACAATCGAAAGGTTGGGGGTTCGAGTCTCACCTGTATCTACTCTTCGCCCGCGACCAATCGGCGTGTGAGAGTGGTGACGCTACATGACTCAGCGGTCGATGTGTCGTTAAACCAATAACCAACCAACCAACCATGATTGATGATGGTCTTAATTTCAAGGCTGTTCTATGAAGGCCACCAAATGCATGGTGTAGGGCATCCGAATGGATACACATGAAATTTGAACTTTACTTGGTACCATGAATTGACAAGATAGGTGAAGCCACTAACCATTTCTGTAGTATTCCCCTAGCTATGAAAAAAATTGTTCACAACATTTTTTCATAGCTAGGGGACCAAACTTGAACTTAGTATTGCAAATGCGGTCTGACATGCGGTCCGGGCGCGACTTTTTGGCACCTTCATGTTCAGCGTAATTGTCGGGGGCGGCCAACCCCTTGGGTCCCCGTTATGATTTTTAAGAACCTTGACACGACTTTTTCGCCCCCCGGCGTGGTTTTCGGGCCCCAGGCGAGACCTTTTGAGGCCCCCAGTGTGATTTTGAAGGGCCCAGCCCGTCTCCTTCCAACTCCCATGGTGATTTTCAAGGACCACGGCACGACTTTTGTTGTGCTCCCAGCGTGATTTTCAGGGGCCCCGGTCCGACCTTTTGTGGATCACAGTGCGATTATCAAGGATACCGACCCGACCTTTTGAGACCCAACGTGATTTGGACAGCCCGGCCAGTCTTTTTGGCGCCCAGCGTGATTTTCGCACACACCACTGGACGATGAAAAGCCTTGATAGTAATATCCGTTGCAAATTGGTGTTCTAGCGCATTCAGTCAAAATGTCTTCATTGAATACATTCTGTCTTTGCTAAACAGAGATTGTTGCATATACCGTGAGACCATTATGTGACGGAACCATTTCCGTTGAACGACATAATTTGAGTTAAAAGTTTAACATGCTGTCAATGTCACTAGGTAGCTACCCAGCTAGAGATCCACTCGGGTCAGTTGCCATGCTCGTGATGTGCCTTGTCAGGTCACATGACAAGCATCACTCGTCACTCGTCACATCATCATTCTTCATATGTCATTCTTCACCTTTTTTAGGTAACATCACGAGCGCCCAATCCTCTGGGGATTCTGAGATTCTGAGTGACCGAAAAGCAACCCCTGTATGCCTATAATTTTTGTCTGCTGTTTTTAAAGATGTTCATGGTACTGCTACCGACAATGGTGTAGCTCACTCTGGTATGATTCCAATATTCAACTGCCCTGTTGATGAGGAAAGTCTGTCTTAACCTTGTCCTGTTATAGCTAACTTTAATTTTGAATGGATGACCTCTATTGTTTAATACAACGAAGAATGGCTCTTAGGTACTCCTGGGTTTTAGACATTGCGTGAGACGAAATGTACGACCCTCAATATACCAGGAGGTGCTGAGTTTACTCAACATCAAAAGTAGCGTTAGGGATTATGCTATATTACTCAACGTTTCGGCCAGGGGCCATCATCAGGAGTGATATAAAAAATGGCAGGGTTAACAATTGAAAAAAACGCGGGAAAAAAAGCGTGCAAAAATACACCTGAAACACAGAAAAGCATCCTCATTGCTGCAGACACTTCAAGAAACTCCAAACCAGAAATCAACTAGGTCAAGATAGAATCCTCTGAGGAAGCCCGGGCCGATGGTCCATATACATATCGACACATATATAGACATATATCGAATGTAACGTGTAATACATAAAATATAATTTATGTTTATGTAATTTTATGTGATATGCCAAGACGTCGTTTGCGTGTTTAGTTGCGGCCGTAGATTACGTATGTGTAGAGATTCGAGGACCTTCAGATCAGCGTTGTCCCTGGCTGTTGCTAGAATTTCTACTTTGAGTTTGTGTTAGTGTCGCTGTGTTCCACGTTAGAATGTTTGCCGATCATGTGTTCGCCTAAAGGTGTGTATTCTCTGCGAAGTCTGGCATATCCAAAGTGCTCATTGTACCTATCCCTGATGCTACGCTTGGTTTCTCCGACATAAAATATTCCAAGACAGCGGTTGCACGTTATTTTATAAACTACGTTTTTCCGCGTGCATCTACCTTTGAGCCCGTTACTACAGGTGTGGCATGTTCGTCTACCAGCAGGGCATGGCGACAATTCCAGGGCTGAGCGGACCAGGTAAGATTTCAGTGTAGGTCCGCTAGTCCAGGCTACCCTAACATGATCTAGATCAGACGAACGGATAGCTGCATTTACCTGTCGACATAGTTGGTCATCGACAAAAGGAAGTCTCATGTAGACGTAGTTGGGATTGCTACATGCTCGATGCCGACGTTGCCCACTTATCATGGTGCAAAATGCATCTGTAACAATCATTGTGCATCTGTACTTTAAACCAATGGCAGCCCCCATCATCTTGCACTATGATTCGGCCCACCCGATGGCCACTAAAAAGGCCGTTTTAACATCCCAAATGAGGAGAGCGGCACGAGTCTCCTCCGATACTATTTCGTGCGAGCGGAGCCTTGCGAAGATGACAACCTTTTTCCTGGAAAACGGATACCCAGCACATCGGGTACACTCCGCCGCTCGTGCTGTCCACCCTCACAACAGGAGTAGGATAAGTGGGCAACGTCGGTATCGAGCATGTAGCAATCCCAACTATGTCTACATGAGACTTATGCAGCTATACGTTCTCTCATCTAGATCAGGTTAGGGTAGCCTGGACTAGCGGACCTACACTGAAATCTTACCTGGTCCGCTCAGCCCTGGAATTGTCGCCATGCCCTGCTGGTAGACGAACATGCCACACCTGTAGTAACGGGCTCAAAGGTAGATGCACGCGGAAAAACGTAGTTTATAAAATAACGTGCAACCGCTGTCTTGGAATATCTTATGTCGGAGAAACCAAGCGTAGCATCAGGGATAGGTACAATGAGCACTTTGGATATGCCAGACTTCGGAGAGAATACACACCTTTAGGCGAACACATGATCGGCAAACATTCTAACATGGAACACAGCGACACTAACACAAACTTCAAAGTAGAAATTCTAGCAACAGCCAGGGACAACGCTGATCTGAAGGTCCTCGAATCTCTACACACACGTAATCTACGGCCGCAACTAAACACGCAAACGACGTCTTGGTATATCACATAAAATTACATAAACATAAATTATATTTTATGTATTACGCGTTACATTCGATATATGTCACTATATGTGTCGATATATATGGCCATCGGCCCGGGCTTCCTCAGAGGATTACATCTTGACCTAGTTGATTTCTGGTTTGGAGATTTCTTCAAGTGTCTGCAGCAATGAGGATGCTTTTCTGTGTTTCAGGTGTATTTTTGCACGCTTTTTCCCGCGTTTTCAATTGTTAACCCCTGCCATTTTTTATATCACTCCTGATGATGGCCCCTGGCCGCACGTCGAGTAATATAGCACGATCCCTAACGCTACTTTTGATGTTGAGGATGACCTCTAATTGCATTTCTTCTGTCAACTTCGAACATCTCCCTAAGATGTCCCTGGTCCTGACCATGGACAAATGTAAAACCCTCGATGAGATCTCCTCTCAGCCTTTTATATCTCATTGAAAACATGTTCAATTTCTTCCAACTTTCCTTATATGCTAATCGTTCCTTGCCTGGGTGTAACCATTGGGGTGGGGGTGGATGTTCCAATCTCCCTTCCAATTTCTGAAAAGTAGCGATTTGTCCCCCCCCAATTTTTTTCGGTACCCCAAAGCCTTGCTAATTGAGTATCATCGCCGCAAAATTATACTTAATAATTTAGAGTCGAAGTATAGACGCAGGAGAATCAGCAAGCATACTAAAAGCCGATGTAGCCAATAAACGAGCTTCACAGGCTATCCGTCGTCACAAAATCTCCAAATAGCAAAGTTCCAAATGCTAAAAAATTTCTGCTTCCAGGCCATTCCTCAAAAGTAACATCAACCTTGATCATTTTCTGTTTACTCTTGAGTGAAAAATTCTGCTCTGCTAGGCAACATCTGCATTTTGACCGTTAAAGTGGTAATGTGAGACCTATGTAGTTCCTTCCAGCGTGTTCAGTACATGCATAAGCATTCGTGGCATTTTTTTTTAACAATCATAAAACCGTCGCTGAATGCCGATGCCAATGAAAATACGCCCCTGGCGAATTCGTCGCTGAATACGAATACGAATACGAATACCTTTTATTTTATTTTAATGTTTCGAGTTGTTGCTGGGGTGGCTTTAGGTACCAGGGTTCTATTGCTAAGCAGAGCTTGTCGTGAACCCTGGCCCCACCACCCGATCCGTGAATTCAGTTCAACGGCAGGATTACGATCGAAGGTATAACGTGCCGTCAATGCCCTCGACACGGCCGCCCGGTGGCTCATCCTCGGCCTTATCGGGCCAGCTGCCGGCTGACATTCCCGGTCGAGGGATAAATGCGGGCGCGCGAAGGGACTCGAAACCCGTGCTGCCAGGACGGGGAGACAAGCGCAGACCAGCGCTCCAGCCGACTGCGCTCCCGGGCGGCAATACGACATTAACTAGACGTACGTGCTTAAAGGCTCCCGGGGCGGCAATACGACATTAACTAGACGTACGTGCTTAAGGACCCCGGGCGGCAATACGACATTAACAGACGTCCTAAGGCCGCCCATGCTTCCTCAATAGTCTTCAAAGAACCCATGGACACCTAGCCACATTAAAAAGATATATCAGCATATGAGCAGGAAATACAACCGAAGGCGTATAAAGCCCTGCGATGATGCAAGTTGTTGCCCAGCAGAGCATAATTTTCCACTGAGCTTGAAAACAGAAGATGGTTAAGGTTCATGTTCTTCAGAAATTGGCTGAAACAAAAAAATTACGTTTGCTGATTTATCATTCGGCTATTTTTTGACTATAGATAACCTGTGAAACATATTCGATTGTCTAGATCAAGCACTGGCGTATTTTAATTTTGATTCTCTTTACATACTCACTTTACAAATGACGAATTAGAATCTTGCGGAGATGATACCCAGGGAGCTGAGGTTGAGGAGGAACACGACAAAATTGAGGGGATCGTAAATCGCCACCGGGAATTGAGGACATGTCCCCTCCGCATCCTCCTCAATGGTTACCCATGCAACACACCACTAGTTAATCCTGATTCCGAAGAGGGGGGAGATAAAGTACAAACGAAGTATTATGTAGATAAGGAATCAAATTGTGAGGGATCAAAAATTGTAGAAACACCCTGCACTTTCGTTGCGGAGTGCAATCTAAGCATACATGGGAGGAAAATACTGCTTGCAATGTCTTCATAACCATGAAAAGGTTCTCAAAAAATGAATTAATATTATTTTAAGAAAATTACCAACGTTTTGGATTTCATAATCAATTTCTGGTATGTGGTGATCAAGTCTGAAGCACGATACGTCGGTAATCTTGTGAAACAATATTACTTTTGTATGTACTGTATGTACCAAAGAGTGAGGAAAGGACATTACAATGACTTGCGGGGTGATAGTAGGCGTCATCATTTGCCAAAATATGCACCACACGACTGCTAATCGACAAGAACAAGCAGCTTACAAAGTCTGTTAAGCCCTAAAGTCATCTGCCCTAGCTTTGCTTCGAAGACTCCTGGTTCATATTAACACGGGCCATGTTGCGTTAACAGACGCACGCTGGCGAATATTACGCCACACGTTCAGCAATGACACCAACATTTGAGGCCCTGAGCCTTGAGTCACCAGTCGGCGTGATTTTGGTCCGGTGCATCGAT